>JAECUM010029990.1:0-23138 GCA_016617855.1 Megalonaias nervosa
CACACACACACACACACACACACACACACACACACACACACACACACACACACACACACACACACACACACACACACACACAACTTGTATAATGCTGCTGGAACAGCATCCTCAGTGCTGCTTTTATACTGCAACTGGGGTAACATCCGCTAGTACTGTTTGTATACTGCAGCTGGAGTAACATCCTCTAGCACTGCTTGTATACTGCAGGTGGAGGAACATCCTCTAGTACTGCTTGTATACTGCATTTGGGGTAACATCCTCTAGTGCTGGTTGTGTGTTTCAGCTGGGGCAAAATCCTCTAGAGCTGCTTGTATACTGCAGCTGGGATAACATCCTCTAGTGCTGCTTGTATACTGTAACTGGGGTAACATCCTCTAGTACTGCTTGTATACTGTAACTGGGATAACATCCACTAGTACTGCTTGTATACTGTAACTGGGGTAACATCCTCTAGTACTGCTTGTATACTGTATCTGGGGTAACATCCTCTAGTACTGCTTGTATACTGTAACTGGGGTAACATCCTCTAGTACTGCTTGTATACTGCACCTGGGATAACATCCTCTAGTGCTGCTTGTATACTGCAGCATCCTTTAAGTAACAGACCTAGGCCAAAAACAATTAGGGTCAACCCAATGACACTCCTATGTTTACTGCAAATAATTTTCTACATGAACTTGTGACATTTGTAACATCTATCAGATGTGCAAGAATGGGTAGGTGGGTGGGGGAATCTGTTAGGAATAACAATTTACCTCAAATACTTACTCCAAAGCAGACACAGACCTACCTATAAGACCTGTATGATTACTTCCTGATGATAAAGAACAAAACAGTAGGTGGGTGTGGCTCTGTTGTTATTGATGACAAACCAAGAACAATTGTACAATACCATAATAAGCAATCACATTACACAAGAAGTATTATTTACGCAAGACATCAACTGTACTGTCGAATATTACAAGATATCATGATCATAAGACATTTTCATTGAGTAAGTGATAAGGGATCTTTTTCATGACGATTTTATTATAACTCCAGTTTCATAGCAACATATCATCTTTTCTGTGTATTTAATTGATGTACCGTTACTTCATACTGTACTTGCCAAGCCCATGTGCAAGCTCTCATTAATTATTCATTCCACATCAAAACAAGGTTGAATACAGGGATGTGTATCAGATAATATGGAAGATACTGATAAACAGTAACAGCATAAATTTGAAAGAAACTGAATGAAGAAACAATGCCTTTCTAATAGAGCTTTTTTGCTAAAGAGGGATGACTGAAGATTTATACTCTTTAACTTTTCTAATTTTCAAGTTAGTTAAGTATCTTTCACTTGATATGGTTGTCCTAGAGGTGTAAATCCTCTGAATAATTGCTTTGAAATGATAAAATTTACTGATAAACTGTGGTTGTTGTGGTTGTTTATATAAAGAAAACAAAGAATCACTGGATGGAATTGATGTTCTACTGCCCAAAAAGAATTTCCAGAATTCAGTATAAGTACATTTCTTCTTTTTTATAAATGAGCATTCAAACCATCTCTTATATTCTTGAGCTAAAAGATTTTCAAATTAACAGCTGAGGTTGCCATAATGGATATAAGATCAGCACCACTTTAATTCAGGAGCAACTAGACACAATTAGAAGATTTAAGGTGAAAATCTGCATTATTTTCATTCAGGACCAACAAGACATCATATAAAGTTTTCTGCTGAAAACCCATTGTCAGTATGGCTTTCAATGTAGGAGAAGTAGTGGTTAAGAAGATTTTCAAGAACATAAGAACAGCACAGTTTTTATTTCATTTAGGGCCGACTAGACATCTTAATAAGTCTTTGGGTAAAAAACCCATTCTGCTATGGGAGAAGTAACAAGAAGATTTTCAATATGGCTGACATGGTGTCCATATTGGGTGTCAGACTGGCACAATTTTCATTTAGGATGAAGTAGACATAAGAAGTCTTTTCATGAAACCCCATGTTGATATAAACATACATTCAGGATTTGTGATTTACAAGATGTTTGAGCAGAACTATTTTCATTTAGGACAAACTAGACCTCATAAGAGGTCATATAACATCCACAATTCACATTGTAAAGTGTTTCACTTATCATTTGGCACCATTTTCTTTTAAAAATAAAGACTGGCTCACTGACTAACTAGCTTATCAACAAAATGAATCTGTTAGGCAAAGTTCACTTTGAATAAACCTGTATGTTTTCTTGGAAATGGGTCATAGACAGTTGTTATAAATAGGAAATAAGGAAAGTACTCTTGTGCAATTCTTGTGCAAAAGTCACCTTTTTAAGAATATTCTCAAATTTATATGAGTGGAATTAAGAGATGATAATAAAAATGACAAAACAACTTTTTATTGCTTTATTTTTATTTTTTAATGTAGCAAGAAAGCATAATCCATATACAGTACAATCTAATGGTAAATGTAATTTGTGAATTATGAAGCCAAAAGCATGATTGTTGGCATGCATAAATGAGGCATGAGGAAAATGACATTGTGTTTAAGTTGATAGTTTTACAGTTGTAGAAGGCAGATGGGTGGAGTGGGGTACTCATCTGTTTCTAACTGGAACACTATGTGTGGTAGTCTCATTTTATATTTTTTACTGGTGATGGGGTTTATTGCAGAAGTGCTTTCTACCTCACCACCATATCTTTGTTGCTGGAATAGCCATTATGTATTATAAAAATTGATTAGCAACAAAACTGTGCTATACATAGCAAAACCTACCAACTCCATATCCATCTGGTGTGACTGCTCCAAATCCTCCAATAACAACAGCAGGGCTTGAAAGTGTTGAAGTAGAGAGGATTATATGGTTGAGTTTAGCATAGCTTGGGTCTTTGAAGAAGTCTGGCAAAGATCCTTTGTTCTGTGCTAAATACTTTAGTGCAAACAAGTGTCTGTCAAATCCCTGACCTGCAAAAAGAAGCATATGTACACAAGTCCATCCTTGATGATTGACCTACATATAAATAATTTCTAAATATTAATTGCAAATTGATAACAGGAACAAGAAAGAGAATTTATCCAACATTTACTTCACAGAGACTTGGCAATGCAATTCTGTGGTTAAAATGTCACTGTCATCACTTCTTTTGTCAATGTATACATCTGTTCTTGCTGGGGTTTTCTTTTTTAACCTCTCTCCAAATAAAGACTTTAAAATGATGACAAAATAAAGGACAGTCTTTGTGAGAATTGTGTAACCACAAGAATCGACCTAAAAATAAGACCATTAATGACAAACAATTCAAAGTGCCATCACTGACCTACATATCCACACATTAAAAATAATTACATCCAGATAATTAGTATACTAGAAAAAATCAATTTCTTAAACATTTTGTCAGGAAAGAACTATGATTATCAGGATTGTCCAAATAAGAGGATGACTGCTCTAAATATTTCAATGAGCCAGATCACTCAGACTGGCTCAGGAATTTAATTGGAAAAAACAGAATAGAATTGTTTGTACTACTGTCTGTAGGTGTCAAGAATGAACTATGTTCAAAACAAGATTGGACCGCTCCGGTGGCCTAGCTGTTAGAGCGTCCGCCTCGGATGCAGGACGTCGCTCGTTCGAACCCGGCCAAGTCATACCAAAGACTTACAAAAATGGTACTAACAGCTGTCTCGCTAGGTGCTCAAAAATGGTACTAACAGCTGTCTCGCTAGGTGCTCAGCATTAAGAGGTTATTGTTAGGACTGGCCAGCCTTGTTTCAGGATAATTTGACTGGATGGGGCATCATGCTACATGTCTGCGGAATGATGCCCCAGTACTAGACATCGCTATCAACTGCCACACTGCAGGCATCGTAGTGATATGACTGAAAAATTGTTAAAGCTACATTAAAAACCCAAATCACACACACACGCACACACACACGCACATCACATATGGCTTACAAGATATCTTACCCATAATGTACAAAATATCAGCTAGTGTCAAATGATAAGGTTCTTCCCAGGATTTTCTGACGGCTTGTTGCAAGAAGCTATTCTATAAAATGCATTCTTATATGACTACGGTTGTTTAAAAGGTGCTTTTTCCTGTTATATTATTATTATTATTATTATTATTATTATTATTATTACTTAAAATGAAAAGTAAATTTCACTTTTTTTATATAAACAATTCTTAAAATGTTAGTTTCCATTCATGACTAGCAAAAACAAGAAACAAAAGAATTGTCCAACATGGAAATGCAAAAGAACACTTTTACAGTTTTTATTTCAGCATCCCAATTTTACAAGTGTATATTCTTTCATGCGAACTTGATTTTGTCCTTGAATATATAGTCAAGGGATACGTTTTTTCAATGCCGTGGATCGCTGTCATGGATCATTTTCAATGTGTTGAAAACTTTAGGTGGGCAGGAAATATATGTATGTGCTCTCTTTTAAATTGAGTCCGACTGCAAACTGCACAGACTCGGATCTGTCACATAATGCTTTGGCAGATCCGGTCTATGCAGTTTTTTTTGGAGTAATTAGTAGAACAAACAACACTGACCCTGATCTGCCAGCACATTATGCATTGACAGATTAGGGTCTATGTTTTTTGTAGTTAAGCTTAACTTATGAGTATATGGTAAATGTTTCGTGTGTTTTAAAACATTTTCCAAATACCATTTACCAATTTTCATATCTCAAGATTTTTAATTTCAGATGAATATATTTCAAACTTGGATTTTACTGACAAATTTCATTTCCCTTGATCAAGCAGATTTTGACTAACCAGGTGACTAAACTTTGAGGTGGAAATGGCGCTGTTTTAAAACAAAAAGTTGGGAACAAAAAGGAAAAAGAAGTCATTGAAATAGCATGAAGATAAAATCAAGAGTTCTACATACATTATGATTAGAAACATGACTGTCAAATTCAGTTAATTTCTATCTACTAGCTTTTGCACGATCATGATAACAAAACTTCTCAGAACAGATGGACAGGACAAAATCCAGATGTCTCACTGCAAGCATTAGGGGGTATAATCACATAATTTTCTTAAGATAATTTAGCAATAAGGAAAGGGACGTGAGGCAATGTTTTTTATCCTTCAAATCTCATCTATAGAGAAATAACAGACTGATTATATATTTGATTTTGAAAAAACATGCATAGTTCCACAATAAGTTAAAAAGGATAAAATTACTATTGTAATCGTCTGTCTTTGTTTTTAAAAGTGCTAAATAAAAGAGAATAAATAATCTGACATCTGGGCACATGTTGGGTTGGCCAAAAGAGTATTGGAAACTTGTTGATTGTAGGATCAAATTTAAAAAGATATCTCTTTGCATGTCTGATTTTTATGCTTTGACCAGCAGAATTGCTGAAAATTTATGTAAAGCAACAATTAACAGATTGAGTAACTAGGGTACTAAAATATTAGAAGATGTTTAGTGAGGCACAGATACAATACATATAAAAATTATGGAGAAAATAAAAGACAATTGTCCAATATCATATCATCTCCTGATTATCACAGATGAAAATATATTTAATATATGTTTCAAAGTGACCACATAAATTATAGAAGCAAAGTTTTTCTAATTTAATCAAAATGAAGAATAAGCATGCTGCTTTTATGAGTTGAACATCGTTAACGCTGGTAACCAAGGTCACTCTTATGTAAATGCAAACAAAATGATGAAATAAAGACTTTTTCAAGATGCATGAATGTAATTCATCAAATTTTAGCACATTCATCAAGTCACACTGATAAAGGATACCAAAAAAGTATCCATATGTACATACTTGTGTACAGTTTGTAAATATAATGTATGTTTCTGTAATTTAAAACTGCATTCATTTGCAAAAAATAAAAATAAAAAAAAAAAAAAAATATAAACAAAAATAAATGAAAAACTGAAATATTGTTATGGAAATGGTCTTATAGTTCTTCCAACAAAGAATAATGAAACATATTTCATAGCAAACACGTACATCAGAGTAAGGAAAAGAAAGGTAAAAGATTCGAGGTCGAAATGTATTGTCGGGCAGACAAGATAATGTGTAAATAGGCTATGATGATTTCCAGTTCATTTCTTGTCTCAAATTGGCAATCTCCATGTAAACAGTCAAAAAAGCATGTTTATCACATGCAACTGGTATTCAATCACTTGACACGTGTCTTTTCCCTGAAGCACGTGTATCAACACCAAGAAGTATTGTCAACGGTCGAGAGGTTACGCGGGAGTGACACTGGTTGTACGGGTCTGGTTATTAAACTCAGTCTCGTCTAGCCAGTTTAGCTTATTTTTAACTGGCAACAGGGCCTCATAGTTGGCAATAAAGGAACATAGCTTGCAACAGAGCAACATGGCTAGCAAGAGGACAACATAGTTTGCATTAGGCAGGGCTGTATTATCCAATAGGCACAGTAGGCAGTAGGAGTTATACCTAGGACCTACGAAAACTGAGGGGTCAATGACAAATATTTTGACCATTCTTTATTCCTTACATAATAAAAAAGGGAACAAAGATCTGTTCTTGAATAAATATGCAATGACCATGTACTGAAAAGTAACACAAAGAAGCAAAGTCGTGTAAAAATGCATCCGTCAAAAGGTCTAAGACAAAGAAGTTCCTAGGGCTTACAAGGACCTAAATCTGTCCCTGGCATCATGGCAACATAGTCGGCAGCAAAGCAAATTAGTGAGATGATACGTGGCTAGGTGAATGTTGGGTGGTGCGACAAGGAGAATCAATCCTAGCACATGTGAGTCGTTACCAAAGGAATCTACATAGATGTCGTGTACCTTGAGATTCGGAAGATATCGGCATCTAATACAAAAAAATTCTGGAATTGCAAGCAACTGCTGAGCTAGGAAAGAGGGTGAAGCATCCCAAGATAAAATTCATTCAAAGAATGTGAATATTGAGTCATAAACCGTGAATTTTGAACAACCCATCCGGTCATATGAACCACACGCACATTTTTATGAAAAGCATGTTTGCATTATGGTGAATGCAAAACTGCACGAGTTGTATATTACGTCAGTATCATTTAGCACATCATAATACCATCTGGCGAAATTTTGTATATATTTATGGGAATATCTAACTCCAGCTTTATTGTTAATATTTTGTTGATAGCACGTATAAGTGTACCAATCCTGTTTAATTACGTCACTGAAAGAAGAACACTTTGTGTAAAGAAATGAACGTGATGATCCGGTTTTAAGTCTTAATAGTATTCCTGTTTGTTTCATTTTAATTATTTTTTTCCATTTGGTTTGTGGTAGGTGGATATGGTGACTTATACTTTATCATCATTCATGTACATGGTGTTCGGTGTATTCACTTAATCCATACCCATTCGGTGTCGATCTTGTTATATTGTCCACCAACAATCAAGCAGATGGTTGCCAAAGCAAACAGCAGAGCACATGTTACAGCAGCAAGTATTGCTTTCCGGTGATTTATGCCCAGCCTAAAATAGTATAATATATTCAATCAAACACCACATCTGATCGTAGTGTACTTATACATTATTGGAAAACCGAACTTTATTTCATAATCTACACATCAATGAATGTAATCAATGCTATTTTAGTCCCCAACACCAGGGTTTACATTAAACTTAAAGAAGGTGAACTTAATAATTTTTGGCCGGAATTTGGTGAAGATGTAACTGTTTTAAATAGTTATGAAAGAACACATCATATTAGCTAAAAACTGAAAATGCAGCCTTATTCAATTCAATTTATTGAATAATACGTGATTAAGCATAAATTTTAGTCTTCAGAGCAAGTCATTTGCAAGAAGAAAAAAAAAAACAAAACAAACAAACAAACAAAAAAAAACAACAGAGAAATGTAACAATAGAATACACATACCAATGCCAGCAAGAGAGAGATAAACTTGTAACAAAATGTCCAGCCAAGGTCACTTCATCATAGAAAGTCATTGGCGAAATTCCGCTATGCTCCATTTTCACCTGTGGCTGTCTGTGACAAGGTTTTTCATGAACATGCATAAACAAAAATACATAATACTCACCTTAATGAGACAAGCTCTTACACACCAACAAAAACGTTCTCTTTATTGATTGTTAAGTGACTCTTTTTGGAAGAGAAATTTAGTTTGGTTCTTACAAACATCAAGAAAGACCATGTGTAATAATCACATATAGAAAAATATATGTACTGCTCTTCCTTAATTGATGCTCGAATACATATGAATGCATAACTTGTGTTTAAATGCTTATTTTATCCTTAGGAATATTGCGTAATTGCTACATACATATATGATATCGTTAAACATAATTTCACAGCTACATGCATTAAAATAAAATTGTAGGTCGTTATCCCCTTTACACAATAAAATCACATTACTTGATAAAATAAAATGTTCTAATTCCGATAAATTAGTCCCCCAAATCTGTGTCGATTCTGATGGACGATAGGTGGGTCTGATGTCACCTGTTTCTGAAACTGTGCAATTTTGCTGAATGCAGATCTTTCCAAAACACACTTACGTACATTTTAGACACTTACCGGTATCTGGTCACAGCCATATCTAGCGCGAAATTCAAAATGGCCACAGGACAGAGAGCTGTTATTCCACGTGGACAAGTCGCCAAACGTAGGATTTGATCCGGAAATAGTATGTACATATCGCCAAAAGAATTCTTCAGCCGACGGTAGCTCAAAAACCGCGAGAAATACCGGTAAGTGTATAAATATACACCGATGTATGCAGACAAGAGTGGAAGTGGAAGCATATTTGTGCAGGTTTTAATGCATAGGAGATATCAGCCCCTCAACCGCCAGTCTATCTTATTATAGGTGTGGGGCTGATTTTGGGCCTAAAATGTTCTCAGCCCTTGAATAAATATTAGAAATTTCAACTTTATACACGAGACAATTATTAAAGTAATGCCACACTCAATCCCCTCCCAAGAAGTCTCTGGGTCCATACGTCAAGTTTAAAACTAGCAATATAGTAATTCTTCTATGATAAACACATGCCTAATATCAAACCCATCTCACATTTCTTAACAAAGTTTGGCAAGTTTCTATTTAAGAAAGCCTTGTCCAATAACAAGCCCCTCCCCACTTAGAAAAAGTTGCAGGGCTTTTATCCTGGCTAATCATGGGAGATGTACAGAATTTTGTGATCTAGAGATATTATCAGTATTGTTACCTGTATTGTAGTTACCTCAGTATAAAACAGTGTGTCTTAAGTGAATGACCAGTAATGAAAAAGAGGAATAATAAACAAATGGACAATTGAACAAAGACAATACTACATGCCCTTCTTAGTAGTGTAGAAGAGGTAAAAAGTCAATGTGAATATAACTCCATTATATGCCCTGTTACTATTTTGTACAGATGGGTCCCACATAAATAAACGTAAGCAAAAAGGGCGATTATGTACTTTCTCATCTTGTTTATCGCAACTTTTGACAAATATAGACAATCTTTGCAGGGTATGATCATAATTATTAATGAGTCTGCATAATATATTTTACGACTGGACAATTGAAAACATTTAATCAAGAATAACGTTTTGTTGTTTTTTTGCAACGACGTTAAACGTATATTTTGGCAAAGATTGAAAGTTTATGTTTGTAGAAAACCCAATAAAGAATGGCAACTAGAGTGTAGGTCTGTCAGAGAACACTTGCTATTCAAGAATATTTCGGCCATATTTCACGGGGTTGCATTACCTGAAATGTTGTGGAAATCTGAGCCAAGAGGCGAGGAAATTGTTTTACTGTGATACTTGTTAAGAGCTCTTTATTGAAAATTTTTTGTATAGATATTGCAAAAGAGTTTCCAGTTGCGGAATAGACCTTCCAGGAAGATAACCGTCTGGTCCATATTTCAAGGAGGACAAAACAGTGGAAAATGATGAAACAAAGAATCAATATTAACCAGAGGATTATATGACTCAATACTCAAGATATTACAAGCTAGGGTAAGAGCCAAAAGATCAGTTGTCAACTATTATATGTGTGGGTTCGTTCATATTTTTGTCAGGATATTCCTTAGAAATAGCAATTACGTCATTTCACCTCCTATGACATCAATGTAAGTGGCTACTCACTTTTGACCCTGTACGACATAATAGTAAAACTGACAGATAATTACCTAACAGAGAAACAGAAGGATGGACAAAAAATAATCATATCGTAACTCCCTCAGTTCTTCAGCAGAATGTCAGTTTTACAATTTAGTAGATCTTGATGTCTCTCTGGACCATCGACGATGTCCTGGACCTATGTACATCAGCAAAGGGGCCGCAACATTGATACTTTTTATACAGCGAAAGCGCCTCATATAAAAGGTAGCCAGTTAAGTGCCGGAAACAAGAAATAAACGATTTAACAATCGAATATTTTTCCAAACTGGCTGGCTGTGAAGAGAAAATGGCAATATTAATTATTTTGCAAAATTCAGGTGTCACTGCGGGCCGCAGGAAATAGCTCCACGGGCCGGGTTTTTGAGACCCATTATTATGTATATTTACATTTTTGTAATTCCTGGTATACTGGTATATGATGTTTTCTAATTTTTATAATATTTGTTCATTGCTGTAAATTGTACAAAACATCTATATTTCGTTTTGCCTACGTGACCTGCATCTGTTAGAATCATAGTATTCCATAGGATCTGTCAATTGATGTTTACGTATGTGCTGACAATTATTATTAATTATTATT
Organism: Megalonaias nervosa; assembly: GCA_016617855.1. NCBI lineage: Eukaryota > Metazoa > Mollusca > Bivalvia > Unionida > Unionidae > Megalonaias > Megalonaias nervosa. The sequence goes on from JAECUM010029990.1 coordinate 10,706, forward strand.
ATTAATATTCCTTAATACAGTCGCAATATATGGTGTAAGTAAGGAGAGAATTAAGCTGTCAGATTCATTCCGATTTTGGAGTCAGTCACACTTATTGTGTTCCTGCTGTTTTAAATTATTCGAAGGAATTCTGGATAAAGCCATCTTGTCAACGTCACAGTTCTTGGAGGACCAGTACATTTCCGGTTTTGATGTTTATAAGGAACTTTACATGCATTTCTGGACTTTCACAGAACTTTATAAGGATTAGTTTGGATTCACTTCATAACACAGTAAGTGCCTCTCACATTTAACATGAATAACTTTGATAATTAACTTGTTTGTTAAGTTTTACAAAACTTGTTGGGTTTGCTTCTTTTCCGTTATTTAAGTTTGTGACCATGAAGTCGTAACACCCCTAGCTTAATGCATGTTACCTTTCATGACAGGTTTGAATGAAACCATATATTGCTAAAACTTGCATACATTCCATGATATTTTTTGCAGTGGTAATTTTTTTATTCAATTTCATTATCATTCAAGATTGATGGGTCGCAATAGGTAATAATAATAATAATAATGGCCTTTTTCCATCTGAAACCACCTAAAGAATAGACACCCTTTGCCTTGACAAAAGCGACATGCTCTCCCAGTTATTAAAAAAAATTCAGTTTTTCCGTAAATGTACTTTTTTGTGGTGTAATTTTGTGGAAGAATTTTTTCCCAGTATCTTTATTTTTCTTACGAACAAGGATCTGTTTATTTATGTGTGCTCCATTGTTACTCAGGTGAAAAAAAAAATCCCAATGTATATGAGTTTATTTGCGTGTGTATTATTTTTAACCTGCGTATAACAACCTCAGAAAGTCACTGACAAACATGTTGCCCCTTGCAATGGTTGCTATTCAAATGTAAACATCAAGTTTTTGTATTAGGATGGGTTTGATCCATACTAAATTTCATTGCTAATATGTTTCAGACTATTCTCCGTTTTAGCTCACATCGCCAGTGTAATTATAGTTTGGCCTGCATAGATCGTGCATCATCCTTTTTCGGTCCATCAACGATGGCTATTGCGAATGTTTGAAAATGTATATGGCAAATTGTAATCAAACTTTATATATGTGACGGCATGAGGCTCACTTGCATGTTGCATGACTCTTATGAGCCAAAAGACAGATATTGTTGCCAAAACTATAAATTTAAATACTTTTAATATATATTTACTGTCATGAAGCAACGAATACAATTTGAACATACTTTTTTTGACAGCATTATGAAAAGAAGCACTTTTAAATTTACTCAAATGTCCACCATCAACCCTGATAAATGGCTGTCATTGCTAGATATTATTGAATGAACATAATTTGGGTCCCAGTTTAATATCTTACTGCATCATGTGCATTAGCAGGAGAGATACGTGTCAGTCGTTTTGTATGGCAGTGGGGACACCACTGTCAACATTTACTTAAGGTTTTAGCTGAAGTTTTTCGGTATGGCCATAAATCCAAAACACTACGAGGGATAGTTATGATATTTGGTCAGTAGCATCATGAATAAATGTCCTTTCAATCTCTAGCACATCCAACCATCTCCTATCCATGGTCAACATCAATTTCAGTTTTAAAAATGAGTATTTCTGATAAGGATATGACAGGTGAGACATAACATTCCTTTGAAATTCTTGTAAGATAATCCTGATTTATTTTCAGTGTTGTAATAATTTTGTTGGTTTGGGGTTTTTCTTCCCACAATTGGAGTTTCTATACATCTCACACTGTAATAATGGAGCTGGACTTGGATGCAGAATAAAATTCATGATGTTTAAGATAAAGGTTTGTTGCTGGGGGGGGGGGGTAGGGATTTCAAACCAAGAGAGAGATGAATTACTGTATTCTGTTTTGTACTGATGCAACCACAACTGCTGCAAAGTATCAAAATGGCAGTAAAGAATACCATTTTAATGGCTATTGAATCCAGTTCATTACAAAAGTGTTAGAGATGACATTACAGTACATTGTTCACTATTCCAAAAGAGATCAGTGGTTAGAATGCCAGAAACGCGACCAAAAGGGCGCAGGTTGGAATTATCGGACCAGCCTGGGTCAGCTACCGTGGCGTGTCATTAGGCAAGGTACTTTACTCCAATTGCCTCTGAACTAAATAATCTACTTGTGTTTCTGTGCCGTAAAGCACCAAACCAAATTCCGAATGAATTTTCATGGTATTTGGACATTAAATCATATATGATAGACCAAATGATCATACATTTAACACTGATGAATATCAAAACACATTTAACACTGATGAATATCAAAACTTGAGGTCTTTTTTATAATTCTTCTAATATCGTACCACACTCTCCTTCTAATTCAAATTTCAGTTTAGTCTCCTGTAAAATATATCAATCAGTGCTAGGACATAAGCTCCTATTAAGTTAAAATAACAAGATTGAATTGATGGTGGGAATGACTCAGTAAAGATCTGGTTAGAGGTTATAAACTGATGAATGAAAAACTAGGTTCTGTCCAATTTATTGATCTGTTATGTATATTTTTTGCACTGTGTACTCAACTTTTGTTCATTACTGTAAACAGGTTGTTTACATTGTCAAATTTTGTCCATGATCGCAAGCAAAACGATTATGTAGCATTTTAGTTCAAGGCCAGTCATGTTTACAATTGGACTATGTTTTACTGTTGGAATGCTTCATATTCCTAGTACGTTGTAGGTCAAGTAAGGATTTACAAAATATGGATTTGGTAAACAAATAATTCAATCCTGTTTTAAGATCAGTCTCTGGGAGTCTAGTTGTGTTCAGATATAATTCGAGAGGAATTAATTATTAAAATATTCATTGGAATTACTAAAATGCTCATTCACTTTTTAGATTTCTAAAACGCTAATTTGGATTAGTGTCAATTCTTTCAGACATTTTGGATTGCTTCGTTGTTGTACATCAAGACATTCAAGACTATTGGAATTCATTCGGAAAACTTTATACTTTTGGATTTGTGATAGGACTTTTCGGATTATTTGGAATTTAATTTACAAAATTGTAAGCGTTTCCTTACATTTTCACTTTGCATTGTAAAGAAATAAACTGCTTGTTCATTTTACTTCAATTGTTAGTGTCAGTTCTTTCTGTTACATATTTTAAGATCTAGAGTGGTAAAATAAATTGGGGGCTCGTCCGGGATCTGAATTTAATCAAAACGTTTCAGAGATATTAAAAATATCTTTAAAATTTAAATTGACTTTGTTTTGGAATTTTCATTGTCCCGGGTAAAGATTTTAATTTCACACATTCGAAAAATCTTTAGTGAAACCAACAATCATTCACAATGTCATCTAATATCGAGAATTTTGTTTATAATCCTACCCATGATGGGTAGAGTCAATGAAAAAGGACGAGTTGCTTATGCTTGCTAGACATTATGAACTTTCTAAAGCGAAACCATCTTAGTAAAACAAGAGATAAAGAATAATCTGATTCAGTATTTGGCTGGAAAAGAAATTTTGAATAGTGCATTGGGTTTGATTGGAAAGTCAATATCAGGTTTTGATAGGAAATTAAAGGAATTACAGTTAAAAACAGATATAATTGGAATTGAGAAAGGTCCAGTTTCAGAAAGAAAAGATGGAAATACAAATTCAGAGAGAGGAAAAGGAGACGGAAATAAAAACGCAAATTCATGGAGAGGAAAGGGAGAGGCAGATGCAGAGAGAGAGAGAGAGAGAGAGAGAGAGAGAGAGAGAGAGAGAGAGAGAGAGAGAGAGAAGGGAAATAGAGATGCAGAGAGAAGAAAGGGAAATGTAATAAAGATTTAAAGAATTATAACTGGCATGTAGAACACTCTCCACCCCACCGCCATTTATACACAAGTTCAGGTTTTGATGTTAACAGAAATATTTGATTAGTACCCGTTTTTCGAGAAAAAAGTAGAAAACTACATTTTCACTTTGAGAAAGTTGTAGAAAACTTGAAATAGCCAAGAGAGCATTGGACTTTATCATTACAAAGTGTACTAATTGGCAAAACTCGTGAAGTCTACACTTCACTGTCGGTACAACAAAGTGCTGAGTATGATGTGGTTAGGGAATGTATCCTAAAGGGTTATGAATTGGTACCTGAGGCATATCGACAAAGGTTAAGGAATTATAGAACATAAACTGGACAAACCCATATCAATTTTGCAATGAAAAAAGAAAAACTTTGTGATAGGTGGTGCTCAGTGAAGAAGGTAGATAAAGATTACGATAACCTTCGACAGCTCTTGGTAACTGAAGGGTTCGAGAATTGCATCCATAGTGATGTCAAGACCTATCTTCATGAGCTAAAAGTGCGAATTTTGGAAAATGTTGCTCGTACAGCTATTCACTGACTCACAAAGTTTCAGTTCTCAGTAAGCCTTCCACTCAGCAGTTTTTGCTTAAAAAATTATCTCAGTCTCATGTGAGTACTTTCAAATCTAAATCCGGCACAACCTTTAAATATCAAATATTAAAACTGATCAGAAATCTTTATGTCTTCATGTGCCCACTTGTGAAAAGAAAGGGCTCGTTATTTCTGATTGCTACAGGTTGAAAAACAAGCAGCAGAATAAAGACAGAGCTATTCCAAACGCTCTTATTCAAAGGGGTAAAGGTCACAATCACGGTCTTGTATTGAAAGAAATACATTTGTTGGGTCAAACAAACTTCAGTCTGATTATATTTTGGACATTGATGAAGTATTCATGTCGAAAGGTGTATATCACTTATAGGTGATTCGACTTAGCCTATTTCAACTAAAATATTAAGGGGCATAAGGAGATTCTCGGAGTCTTTTATTATTATTATAAGGTATTTTCCTATGTCTTGAGAAGTCTTCTTCTAGTGAAAGGGTTCTTCAGAGAGTGGGATGTAGCTTTGTTAACGTTCCTTTCCAATGTGTCAATTTGGCATCGTATTTAGTCTCAGGACCCGGGACTGTTGTAACAGTGCATTCTTTACATATTGAGGGTATTCGTTTATTACTAGGCAATGGCCTAACTGGTGATAAGGTCGTGGTTAACCCACTTGTAACTGACATGTTGGTTCTATTGTGAGTGAAATCCCTGATATATATTCTGCTTGCGCAGTTACCCGAGTTATAGTAAAATGAGTTCCTTTAGCTGACACGCTTATTGGTCAGTCTTTTTTGATGAAGTCTCTTTTGCTCATAGTATTAATCAATCAATAGATATTGATAACTATTATCCTCATTTAACTACTCGTTCTCTCTATTTTAATCAGGGCGACAAAAGACAACCACTCTTTGTTCAGCAGGGAAAATATCATGAGATCTCCAGTTTGTTTCAGAGGGCTATTAGTTAAAATGAAGCCACACAAGTCCCTGTTTGTTACTCTGTAACAAAATGGGGTCCTTTTGAAAATATGATGACCACCTGAGGTACTCACTGGTGACAAGTGGTCACCGAACTATCAAGTCGTCGTTCCGATGTCTTGACAGGAAATCCTAAGTCTAGCTCATGAAACTCCCTTCTCTGGTCATGTGGGATTCAATTCCTTTGAGAAATATTAAAACTATGACCGTGGTGAAAGCTTTAATAAAGTTTTTTTTTTAACACTTGTTTTTTTACACTTGTTCCCCTTTTCAAATCGGTCCAGTCTGATCAAGGGTCAAATTTTATCTTTGGAATTTTCCAAAAAGTTATACGTGAATTAAGCAACCATTAGTCTTCTGCCTGTATTCCTGAACGTCAAGGGTTTTGGAAAGATTTCATCAAACTTTGAACAACAGGATTTGGTCATATTGCTTTGATAGAGGAAATGATTGGGTTGAGTGTGTTCATGTGCTGTTGTTTGCAGTTAGGCAATCAGTTCAAGAATAATTGGGTTAAAAACTTTTTGAACTAGGTTTTGGACATACTTTCTGTGGGCTACTGAAGTTATTTAAAGAGAAACTTCTTTCAGATGAAGAATACAAGATTAATCTTTTTGAATATGTTTCTGATTTCAAATATAAGTCGCCAAAGGCTTTTGAAGTACCAAGAAGTAATCTTGACTCAGTCAAAAATGAAATTAAGGAATGACAGAAATACAGAGGAAAGAAGGTTTCAGCCTGGTGTTAGAGTTTTGGCTCTCTTGCCCATACCTCAAAGTTCTCCTCGGGCTAAATGTTATGGTCCTTAGACAATTGAAAAGAAAATGCCTTAAAGTATATGATTTAGACTCCTGGGAGGCTGAAATAAAAACAATTTGTCCTATAAATATGTTAAAGAAGTGTTTTGATAGAGATAGAACAGTTAGTTATTCAATCAATTTAATTGTACCAATCCACACAGTAAGGATGTAAACGATGTAATCCAATCTGACTGTAGGGACTCAGGTTTAACCAAACATCGGAACTCAGAATTGTTAAAGGATCTGGACCAGAAATTTTCACATCTACAGCAACAGGAAAAGAGTGAACCAAAACAGTTACTATGTGAATATGAATACTTGTTTCGTGATGTCCCAACACGAACAATAAAATCTATTATGACGATGATATTACAGATCCTACACCTGCGAAACAGCATCCTTTCATGATGAATCCTCTCAAACAGGAACATTTGAAAAAAGAAATTCAATATTTACTGGAGGATGATTTTATAGAACCAAGTAAATAATATAAATGGAGTTCACCGTATATTCTTGTGCCTAAACCAGATAATACATTCCGTGATTGTACTAACTATAGAAAAGTCAACAGTGTCACCAAAACGGATTCATTTCCAATGCCATGAATAGATCACTGCATCGATAAAATTAGAAATGCAAATTATGTCACCAAGTCTGACCTTTTAAAACGATTCTGGCAAATTCCTGTTATGGAAGAGCAAAATAAATTTCAGCATTTCCAACGCCAGATGAACCTTTTCAGAATAACGTGATGCCATTTGGTAGGAAAAATTCTCCGTCAACATTCCATATTTTAATGAACATTATAACATCTGGGCTAGATACCTGTGATGCATACATCGATGACATCATCATCTACAATGATGCCTGTTAATGTTACTTGGGAAGCATTCATAAATTCTTTCATCGACTCAGTCATGCAAATCTTAATTTCCCGTGCTTGTGTTACATTTTTAGGACATTGTGGGACAAGGTCAAGTAAAACCTGTAGAAGCTAAGGTCAAGGCTATCTTTAAATTTCCAGAGCCCGTCAGTAAAAAGCAACTGATGTGATTTTTGGGTGTGGCTGGATATTATCGGAAATTTTGCACAAATTTCTTGAGAATTCCTGAAGCTCTGACAAATTTGTTGAGTAAGAAATCCAAGTTCATTGATCTGACAAGTGTCTAGAATGTTTTCACAAATGAAAGGCCCTGCTTAAATACGCATCATTTCTTTCAGTTCCAATTTCAGACAATTGTTTAATATGTTGATGCAGGCGATGTAAGGGTTGGTGGAATATTGATTCAAGAAGACAAATATGGTATGGATCATCCAGTCTGTTATTTGTCTAAAAACCTAACCAAGCTCCAGAGAAGTTATTCCACAATCGAGATTGAATGTTTGGTTTTCGTATTGGCTTTGCAACATTTTGAAATGTATGGTAGTTCAGCCCCTTTTCCAATTATTGTATTCAGTGATCACAACCTCATTACTTTCATTAACAAAATGAAAAACAAAATTCACAAATTGGTGAAATTGAGTTTGATGATACAGGAATAAAATATTCACATTAGATTGTTGAAATTGACTTTGATGATGCAGTAATAAAATATTGACATTATATATAACAGGGAAAAAGTAATGCGATTGCAGATGCCCTCTCACGTGTATAGAAGTACTATATTGCTTTAATTTTGTGTCGTTAATAAGACATCTATGTAATTTTAATTTTTATAGTTTCATATGTATTTTTGTCTAATATCTAAAAGAAAACTTTATTGTATAAATCTTTCATTTTCTTTATTAGGGGTGTTGTTGTGTGTATATATATATATATATATATATATATATATATATATATATATATATATATATATATATATATATATATATATGGGGGTGGGTGAGCTTGACCTTTGTTCGTAACTGAGGGCAATGTTTTTGCCTACCTGACTTTTGTCATGTATTTTAATATATTTACTAACATTTTAGTTGACGGCCTAATCTTGTTTATGAGCTTAGAATGTTCTGGAAGCTAACTTATTGACAATTTGGTGGAATCTTCTACTAGAAATTTTGTTTGTCCAGAGCAATCTATTGCCACCTAGATCAAGTTGGTATTTGTAAATATAGCTGTTTCATATCAGTCTGTGGGAATCTATGATCAGAATTTATAGCTGTGTTCAAATATAATTCTAGAAGAATTATTTATTTAAATCATTTATTGGAGTTACAAAGTGCTCATTTTTATTGGAATTAACACATTTGGAATTTTTGTAAATTCATTCAAAGACAATCGGGATTGTATCATTGGTACATCAGTATATTCAAGTCTATTGGAATTCATTCGGAACATTCAATACTTTTGAATTTGTGATTGGCCATTTAGTAATATTTGGGATTTAATTCATAATACTGTAAGTGTTTCTTAAATTTTCAGTTTGTAACTTATAGAAATTAATTAATTTCTTGAATTAACTTGTTGGTTTCATTTCTTTCTGTTACATGGTTTAAGACCTAGAGTGGTAGCAATATATTGTTTTCTTTTACATGCAGCTAGGCTTGTAAATGTAGTCACTTTCCAAAAATGTATGTGTATCCACCCACAGAAATGCTTTTCTCCTATAGCCTAAGTAGGCGAAGGTAACCCCCAGTTCATAAGCCTTTGGCTCTGTTTAATTTTTTTGGGGTGGGAAACTGCTTTATAACACTACGTCTTTGAAATTAGAGCTTCCATTGACTTTTCATGCCCTATGACTTTACAAGGTTTGAAAAGAGTGCTGATTCATTGTAATGTGTCCCGCCTTCCCAGGGATACAACTGTACCATCAGCTGGGTCTATGACTGTTTCCTAAACTGAAGCTTGCAGAGAATTCTCATGCCCATGTGACTGTGCGAAGTATTAACAGAATATTACAATGTAATATGCCCCCCCCCCCCTTTTCACATTGGAATACAACTGCACCACCACTAGGATTTATATTTCATATACTATGCGCTTGTTTATATTTTGGTGTTAGTTGCTCCTCATTATGGAAGTCTAATGTCTGCTTACACACTGAGACGTCCATGAAGACAAAGTAATCACTTGGACCTACTATTATATTTTGTGAATATTTAAAGCTTCTATTTTTGTTAGTTTAATTTTGCCGATGCTTTCTCCATTTGGGTTATGAAATAAAATATTTAAGACTACATCATGAAATTATAATCACAATAAATCATTCAAATTATTTTTAATAACTTGCACTGCTCGGATGTTCATTTTCGATCATTAAAGTCTGCATCAGGGCCGGGCTTAGGACGATTGGACCAATTTGGCCCGCGTTAGTAATCTTTAAAAGAAACTATATCTATAGAGAGAAAATAATTTTAAAGCGATGGAAAAAATGTTAAGCTCAACATCATATGAAACTTCTTTAAAACTTTATTTCCAAATTCGGTGCTCGCAGGGGAGCCCCACGCATTAATGGGGGGGGGAGGGGGCCGCCAAAATGATCCAAATCGGGCCCCACGTTTGCTAAGGCCGTTCCTAGTTTGCATAATGAGGAAACTTGATGACAGGGTGTGTCTAGATGACTACACATTATAATGTCCAAATAGATCATCCGTGACATACTTTGTCCAATCGCAAGCATTATTATCTCAGTTTGTTTTCACACTTCTGTCAGTTAGCACAATTATAATGACACTTAATGTATAAAACTGAAAAAGAAATAATTTTGTTTTGCCTCTGGCCTCAAGACTGAGACAAGAACAAAATTATTTCTTTGTCAGTTTCTTGTGTAGTGGACTTAAACTAATCAAGTAACCTTCATATTTAGTACCAGCACTGCCGAATTTCACTGGTGACACGCGACTAAAATGGCGTTTATATTCTTCATACGAAATTTTGGATCGTCCGTCATATTAGTACCTCTAAGAACTATTTCCGTTTACAGTCTGTTTCTCAGTGTGCCATACAAGGGCATTCAGTCCTTCTTTGGAAACGTAACCAGATCGCAAACTTTACTAGTTCCGGACTTTGTTGAAAATAGATCATTTCTATTTAGGCATTATGGGATTGAAAACTACAGGCAAGATTTACTTACTTCTGAAATTGAAGAGCTCTACAAGAAGCAAAACCACGCACCTCCGAAAATGAAGATTTGAAAGCGGAAGTGCTATAATAAGCATCGGCAAATTTATGCTTTGCAAAAACACATATTAACACACTTTTTTTGGAAAGAATTGTGCTTAGTTTAAAATTACTTCCAAGAGATTATTAGATTTCTTCAGTAAGTCATGAAAATTAACAAAATAATGGGACCATGTGTTTGGATCTAATTTGTTACTTTTAACATACAGATGTAACCTCAGAGTTGGTTGGCGTATGGATAATATCCAAAATTTGATAGTAAAGCGCCAGACAAATTGCAAGACAACGTATGTCGACAGTTTTTGACGCAGTTACCCAAGCGGGGTGATACCGTTTAAAACGGTTTATGTCGCGCGCTATGATGTAATAGGGAAAGTGCGTATTGTTGGGAAGTTGCAATACAAAAATAAACAGAGACCTGACAATGTCGTCATTTATAAACAACGCCAGGGAAAACACCGGCAAGAAAAATACTGGCACAAAAATCGAATAAATAGAAGGTAATTATGTAACCTCGTATATATATATATATATATATATATATATATATATATATATATATATATATATATATATATATAATTTATGGTATGTCGTGTCTTGTATTTCAATTGGTACTTAATGCCTGTATTTCCCATACAAATATTTTCCTTCGACACTGATGTCCCCTGCACTAAAAATAGTTCCATCCAATATCAACTTTCTTGACCCTGTCTAACGCCGAACTGCCATGGTTCAAGTTCAAAAGGGATCGATAAATTTCGTCTGGAAATTTTGTTACGACAAGTACTGTGCAGATCACTTGTAAATCACGATTGAATCAACTTTGTACTATATTACTATTACATTATAAAACTAAAATTTTTAAATTATATCGGTAAATTGCACTTACATGACCCATATGACTTTTACTTGGTCCTGCAATGTAAGACATTGACCCTGACATTTATGTTTTGGGTCAAGGTCTTAATGCCTAGATAACGGCGTTTGTGTAGCGTGACCGCTTCGGTGGCCTATTGGTTAGAGCGTCCGCCTCGGATGTGGGTTCGAAACCCGGCTGAGTCATACCAAAGACTTATAAAAATGGTACTAACAGCTGCCTCTCTAGGCGATCAGCATTAAGAAGTTAGTGTTAGGACTGGTCGGCCTGGTGTCAGGATAATGTAACTGGGTAGGACATCGTACCATATGCCTGCGGCATGATGCCCCTGTGCTAGACAGAACCGAATTTTTGTGTTCGTTCCGATCGTCAGTTCTTGTATTAATTGTTACAGAGCTGCATGTCCTTTTTAACACATCCCCCAGTAAAACAGTTAAAAACATGCAAAAAATGCAACATTGGATCTAAAGGTTCATTTATCATTTTCTCCAGTCAATTTATTGGATATATATTCCGAAATCATAAGCACATCGGCCATTTTGTTATGGGAAAGGTCAAGGTTGACAAAATTAGCGTCCCAGTCCCAATGGATAGTTACGACTAATCAATCAAACTGGGCACATTGACCAATCAAAAGTAGGTATCGATTTCACTGCGTAGTTACGCGTTGCTATCCACGATATTTGCTCACAAACATGAGGCCAAGCTTGATTACTCTCGATTTACAATTGCAGAAAAATGCGAAAGATTACGCAGAAAATCACTGAAAATTTATTTTAAAAATGGTTTACCGTTGTTCTTTGTGCACATGAAATGCAGACTGCCATTATAATGAAATGATTCAAGAGAGATTTTTAAAAAATTCTCAAACCAATCACCAACATGAAAAAATGTCTGCGTTGGAAGTGATGTATTATTTATAATCCTATTTCATATATAAATTCATAAAACTTTTAAAAAAAAAAATAATGATAGTATTTGTCGTGCTTATGAAAATGTTGAATACAATTTTATGCTAATAGTATGCTTATATTAAAATGGTATATCTTATTGGAGCCATAATATTACATGCAATAAATAAACTTTGTTCACACATGTTGTTTATCTTTGTATTTATTACCTTGGTTTGTTTTTCTTTAAACAATTAAATTTGGAATATTGGGATCCTGCATCATGCTTCATTAGTGCTGATTTTATTAAAATTTTTAAACTTGAGCATTTACTTGTAACTGGAATCCAGTTGACACAATACCACCATAAACTTTAAATTCTGGATTGTCCCTAAT
>JAECUM010029991.1:0-29635 GCA_016617855.1 Megalonaias nervosa
ATGAATACATTTTTCCTTTGAATCTAAATATTAAAGTTAGGATATAATCCTGCTACCTTCCAAATTTAGTTCTGCTAAGAGACAAAAATTAATGTTTTTTTTATAACAGATAAACAAAGGGCAATATCTCTTACCCATTATCTACCCGTGATGCCACTGGCTGTCACTAGTTTTTAAACTTTGCTGTCATACAGCAGCATTTTGTGAGACATTGTCCGATAAGTCTATGTGAATTGTGATGTAAATCTTACTCATGCTTTCAGGAATTTGAAATTTTTCTGTGTTGGAAAGATATATCTATATGTGGTATACATTTGTTTCTGTCATTTTCATGTGTTTATCACATTCTCAGGCTGCTTAGTACAACACACTATCATTAATGCATCTTGTGATTAAATTGTTTGGGTACACTGCCTATTGTTTGCTCACTCAGTCAGTAATGGATATTGTTTAGGCAACTTATTAAAACACTGCAATGTTGATTTATCATTTTTTAAAAATATTTTTATTTATCATTTCATGCACAACATATCTATGCAATGTAATAAATGCAAAAACTTCAATACCATTGAAAACAGACAAGTGATGCCTTGTGTGTATTAAATGCACTTCATATTTACCTTGCATTGTTTTTGCTATATGGTCTAAGACTCTGTTGACTATGGTCTTGTAGAAGTTGAGCACAGTGTTACGACCCTGTAGTTAAATTACATGTGTGTTAAAACTTGAATTCTTTCTAATTGTTTCTATTTCATTTTTATTTCATTTTTATATCATTAAATATTATTATTGTGATGATGATTATGTTCGCAGGGTCTGATATTTTGTTAGAAACATCGTGTTTATTTAGAACGTAAATGTGACTCGCGTAAGCACGATTTTTGCATGACGGTTTTGTCATATTAAGTAAACAGTCGGAAATAGCTATGTAAATGATTGGCTATGACCACGGTCATTTCTAATAATACTTGTTGACATTCTATACTACGTTGGCGATATTTCGAAATCGCACGATTTCTTTATGCTTGTACATGAAATGACGTATTAGTTTGCTTTAAAATACTCAGGCAGCTGCGAACTAATCTAGAGTCATATTGGAGAGTCACATCTTAACATCTTATAGAGTTTCTAATACCTTAAGAAGGTATTCCTGTGTTGGAAAGAGTTGTTCGTTCGTACGTATGAAGAACAACATGTGTTTTGTTATTGATGATAGCTGTACTTCATCTACCTTTTAAAGAATAATTATTTTCCCTGGAGAACTACACAACTGGCTTTTGGATAAAGACATTTGCTGAAATTATTTCTAAATTGGAACAGGACAATACAAATTGTGATTTACAGTGAAAATTCTGAACATTTGTGTTAGCCTTCGTCTGACGTCATCATCCGCCATCTTGGAACGGGATTGAGATTCAGACTACGTCAATTTAGAACTGTTTATTCACAGGACTTATGTATTTTTCACAATTTTAGAACAAATTTTTGGATCTTCTTCATAAATCGTAAGTCTTGTTTCATATTTTTACATTTTCACCATGTTTTCTAGGGAAATAAATTATTTTTGTTAAAATTTACAAAGCTTGTTGTCTTCGTTCGTTTCTTTATGTTACATTAAATGAGCCGATACGTAACATAAAGAAAATTGGGTTGCTCATCCTTCGGGATATATGAAATTGGCTGATATATGAAATTAGCTAAAAATTGAAATTTGAATTCCCCTAGTTCAAATCCCATTTTATTTGAAATTTTAGTGAAAACAACAGGCTTTCTTTCACAATGTCAAAAGTGGAGAGTTTTCTTTCTAGTCCAACTCAAGAACAATTGGATAGTTTGAAAAAGGATGAGTTGCTTGAACTTGCCAGAAAGTATGATCTTTCTGAAGCAAAGGCTTCCTTGACTAAACAAGAAATCAAAAATATTTTAATTCAATATTTGGTAGGAAAGAATATATTTGACCAAAGTGTTTTGGCATCTGTCAGTAAGTCTGTGACAGACTCTGATATTAAGAAAATAGAATTAAAAATGAAATTCAAGATGGAAATAGAGTTGAGGAAGCTCAAGTTTCAGAGAGAAAAAGAAAAAGAACAAATGAAATTACAATCTGAAGAAAAGGAAAAAGAAAGACAAATAGAATTACTAAAAGAACAAATGAGATTACAATCTGAAAAGGAGGAAAAAGAAAGACAAATGCAAATAGAAGAAAGGGAAAAAGAAAGGTAAATAGAATTACAAAAGGAACAAATGCAATTTGAAGAAAGGGAGAGAGAGAGACAGATGCAAAAAGAGAAGGATGAAAAAGATAAAGAAATAGAATTACAGAAAGAACAAATACAATTACAAAAAGAACAATTACACGTACAAATGCAGAAAGAGAAGGATGAGAAAGAATTTCAAATTAGAATGAAAGAATTTGAGATGGCAAGTAGCAAGCACGATTCCACTTCTCATACAAGTTCAAATTTTAATATTTTAGGAAATATCAAGTTAATTCCCCCTTTTCGTGAAAAGGAAGTAGACAAATATTTTATTCTTTTTGAAAAAGTTGCTGAAAATTTGAAATGGCCAAGAGAGCATTGGACTCAATTATTGCAGAGTGTACTTTATGGCAAGGCCAGAGATATCTATATATCTCTGTCAGTACAACAAAGTTCTGATTACGATTTGGTTAAGGAATGCATCTTGAAGGGTTATGCATTAGTCCCTGAGGCTTATCGGCAAAAGTTCAGAAACTATAGGAAAGATGCTAGACAAACTTCTGTTGAATTTGCTAGAGAAAAAGAACAGTTATTCAAAAGATGGTGCTTAGCCAAGAAAATCGAACATGATTTTGAAAGTCTTGAACAACTAGTATTACTTGAAGAGTTCAAGAACTGTGTCCTTAGTGACATTAAGAATCATCTTGAAGAGCATAAGTTTGAAACCTTGGAAAAAGCTGCTATTGCTGCTGATGAGTATTCCTTAACTCACAAAGTTCCTGCTGTAAGCAAATCTTTCACTCAGCATTCTACTGATAGAAAGGTGTTTCAACCAAATACGACTCACAGTAAAACTCAGTCTGGCACAAATTCTAAAAATCAAGCCTCTGAGAGACTTGATTCAAAATCCTTGCCTATTCCTACGTGTACCTATTGTAAGAAAAAAGGACACGTCATTTCTGATTGCTTCAAATTGAAATATAGGCATCAGAATCAAGATAGACCTATCCCAGATGCTCTTATTTCTAAGAGGTCAAGGTCACTGTCATGTATTGAAAACAATATATTTGTTGGGTTTGAAAAACCTCAGTCTGATTGTGTTATGGAGAATTTTGAACCATTCATGTCGAAGGGTTCTATATCACTCTTGGGTGATTTGGCCAATCCTATTCCTATTAAAATTTTGAGGGATACAGGAGCTTCTCAGAGTCTTTTAGTTTCAGGTATTTTGCCTTCTTCTGAGAAGACCTGTTCTAATGAGAGTGTTCTCATTCAGGGAGTAAAGTGCGGCTTTGTTAATGTTCCTCTCCATTCTGTTAATTTGTCATTAGACTTAGTTCAGGACCTGTGACAGTCGGTGTAGTGTCTACTTTACCCGTTGAGGGCATTCATTTGTTGCTAGGCAATGACTTAGCTGGAGACAAGGTTGTGGTTAATCCACTTGTAACTGACAAGCCTTCTTTGGATCAGAAAGTTGATCCTGTTGAAAAAGAAATCCCTGATTTATTCCCAGCTTGTGCAGTTACCAGAGCTATGGCAAAAAAAGCTCTTGAGAATGATTTTGATAAGGAATGTATTCCTTTAGCTGACACATGTATTGGTCAGGCTTTTGATGAGGTCACGTTCACTTCTAATTTGGATCAGTCAAAAGGTATTGATCATAGTGATCCTCTTTTGAATACTCATTCTCTTTTATCTGATCAGGGTGATAAACGACAATCACTTGTCATTGAACAGGAGAAGGATCCTGAGATCTCCTGTTTGTTTCAGTGGGCCATTAGTGAAACTGAAGCAACTGAAGTACCTGTCTGTTACTTCATTAAAAATGGAGTCCTTATAAGAAAATGGAGACCTCCCGAGGTACCTGCTAGTGACGAATGGTCAGTAAAATATCATATTGTGGTTCCAAAACTTTACAGACAGGAAATACTTAGTTTGGCCCATGAAACTCCTATGGCTGGTCATTTAGGGATAAATAAAATGTATCACAAGATCTTGACTCACTTCTATTGGCCAAAAATCAAAAGTGATGTGTGCAAGTTTTGTAGGTCTTGTCATACTTGTGAAATTGTAGGAAAACCAAATCAAAAGATACCTAAAGCTCATCTGCAACCAATTCCTGCGTTTGACGAACCATTCAGTAGAATTATGGTAGATTGTGTTGATCCTTTACCAAAGACCAAGTCAGGTAACCAAAATTTGTTGACCATCAAGTGTGCGTCAACAAGTTTTCCAGAGGTAATTCCTTTGAGGAATTTTGCTCAATTTGGCCTTCTCAAATTTGTTCAATCTGGTCAAAGGTCAAATTTCAAGTCTGGTAAGTTCCAGCTTGTTATGCTTGAATTTGGCATTCAGCAGTTCAAGTCAAAAGTGAAACTATGGTTTCACCAAACTTTACTAGAGAGAATTTTTGAGTCCTGTAATAAAGTCCATTCTCTCTTGCTCATTCTGCAGAATTTTCTTCAATTAAGATTTTATGGCCCTTACAAAGTAAAGAAGAAAATGAATGAGATAAATTGTAATATTAGTACTCTGGTCTAAATAATTTAATGGAGTACTACTATATTGAAAGAAATAGCCAAGTAAATTATGCAGTTAATTTAGTTGTACCTGTCCCACCAACTAAGGATTTGAATGAAGGAATTCAGTTGGATTCTACTGATCTTGGAACAACCAATCTTCGGAATTCAGAAGTTATGAAGAATCTAGACCAGAAACTTTCTCATTTACAAAAACAAGAAAAAAGTGAACTTAAACAATTATTGTCTGAATATGAACATTTGTTTCCAGACATACTTACAAGGACAAACAATATTTTTCACGACGTTGAAATAGTAGATTCAAAGCCCATGAAACAACACTCATACAGGATGAACCCTTTCAAACAAGAATACTTAAAAAGGGAGATTCAGTATCTACTGGAAAATGATTTTATAGAGCCCAGTAAGAGTGATTGAAGTTCACCGTGCATTCTTGTTCCGAAACCGGATAAAACTTTCCGAATGTATACGGATTATAGGAAGGTGAACAGTGCGACAAAAACAGACTCATTTCCATTGCCAAGAATTGATGACTGTATCGACAGAATTGGAAATGTCAAATACGTCACTAAATTCGAACTTCTGAAAGGATTTTGGCAAATTCCACTAACGGAAAGAGCAAAAGAAATTTCGGCATTTGTGACTCCAGATGGACTCTACCAGTATAAAGTAATGCCATTTGGGATGAAGGGTTCTCCAAGTACTTTTCAGCACCTTATGAATATGATTACTTCTGGTCTAGACAATTGTGATGCCTATATTGATGATGTCATCATCTACAACAACACCTGGAAAGAACATCTAGCCACGATTCAGAAGTTCTTCGACAGACTCACGGATGCAAATTTGACAATTAATTTATCTAAAAGTGAGTTCTGCCGTGCGTGTGTTACTTTTCTAGGGCATATTGTGGGACATGGTCAAGTTAAACCTATAGATGTTAAGGTCACGGCTATTTCTGAATTTCCTGTGCCTGTCAGTAAAAAACAGCTGATGCGATTTTTGGGTATGGCTTAGTACTATCACAAATTTTGTTCTAATTTTTCTGATATTGTTGAACCTCTGACAAACTTGTTGAGAAAGAAAAACAAGTTTCTTTGGACTGAAAAATGTCAAGAGGCTTTCGATAGATTAAAGGCCATACTTAAAAGTGCACCAGTTTTAACAGCTCCAGATTTCAGTCAACCATTCAAATTATCTGTGGATGCAAGTGATGTTGGGGTTGGAGCAGTTTTGATTCAAGATGACAAAAATGGTGTGTTATTTCTCTAAAAAATTAAATAAACACCAAAGGAACTGCTCCACAATCGAGAAGGAATGCTTAGCTTTAATACTGGCATTACAGCATTTTTGAAGTTTATATCAGCTCAGCTCCTTCTCCAGTTGTTGTCTTTAGTGATCACAACCCCCTTACTTTCATCAGCAGAATGAAAAATAAAACTCAAAGACTATTGAGATGGAGTTTAGTTTTGCAAGAGTACAATCTTGACATCAGGCACATTAAAGGAAAGACAATTTAATTGCATATGCACTTTCCCGTGTATAGAAATGTCATTTTCATATACATCTTTGTGTAAATTCATAAGAGTTCTTCTTATGTAATTTTTTTACCTCATGTATAATTTACATCTGGTAAAAAAGAAAGCATTTCTTTTTTCTTTATGGGGGAAAGTGTTATGATCCTGTAGTTAAATTACGTGTGTTAAAATTTGAATTCTTTCTAATTGTTTCTATTTCATTTTTATTTCATTTTTATATCATTAAATATTATTATTGTGATGATGATTATGTTCGCAGGGTCTGATATTTTGTTAAAAACATCGTGTTTATTTAGAACGTAAATGTGACTCACGTAAGCACGATTTTTGCTTGACGGTTTTGTCATATTAAGTAAACAGTTGGAAATAGCTATGTAAATGATTGGTTGTGACCACGGTCATTACTAAGAATACTTGTTGACATTCTATACTACGTTCGCGATATTTCGAAATCTCCATGTTTTTCATGCTTGTACATGAAATGACATATGAGTTTGCTTTAAAATACTCAGGTACCTGCGAACTAGTCTAGAGTCATATTTTAACATCTTAGAGAGTCACATCATAACATCTTATAGAGTTTCTAATACCTTAAGAAGAAGAAGGTATTCCTGTGCTGGAAAGAGTTGTTCGTTCATACGTATGAAGATCAGCATGTGTTTTGTTATTGATGATAGCTGTACTTCATCTACCTTTTAAAGAATAATTATTTTCCCTGGAGAACTACACAACTGGCTTTTGGATAAAGACATTTGCTGAAATTATTTCTAAATTGGAACAGGACAATACAAATTGTGATTTACAGTGAAAATTCTGGACATTTGTGTTAGCCTTTGTCTGACGTCATCATCCGCCATCTTGGAATGGGATTGAGATTCAGACTACGTCAATTTAGAACTGTTTATTCACAGGACTTATGTATTTTTCACAATTTTAGAACAAATTTTTGGATCTTCTTCGTAAATCGTAAGTCTTGTTTCATATTTTTACATTTTCACCGTGTTTTCTAGGGAAATAAATTATTTTTGTTAAAATTTACAAAGCTTGTTGTAGTCACTCTTTTCTTTATGTTACTTTAAACGAGCTGATATGTAACAACAGTAACAGAAAAGAGAGGAAAATCTCACAAGGGCAGTGGAAACATTTTAAGCATTCATCCCCCCCAAAAAATAAATTGCAAGTTTGGTGGCTGGTGATCAGTACTGCCCCCTCCCTCCCCCCCCCCAATCTAAAGTGGGATATACATTACCTCCTGCCACCGTCACTTTGTTAGAACTGGAAGAGCAAAACACCATAGTTTCACCAACACAACAACTATCAATGCAAGCTCTTGACTTACAGATGCATCAATTGATGCATGAGATGGTATTCCTATAGGTAATTATGAAACAGTTTGGAAGTGTATCCCCATTTTTATGCAGCCCAGAGGGTGGAAACCCCATGCATGTCAGAGCATGGCCTTCAAGCCTGTAAGCTAGGGTACATGTTGTTTTTTTATGGACTATCATATCACCATCCAGGTAGACATATTGACCATTTTCAACAACCCAGCCTTTCATACTGGTCTGATAAAAATTTGGCCAATGGATCCAGCTGGTTTTATGTACACTGCCTACTCACAAGGTAGTCATCATGACTTAGAGATGATGGCATTACTTCATCTGTTCCAATGAGGAGGGACTTTCTGAATAGGTAATGCAGACCATGAACATGAATCTTCACAAATCTGCACAACAGCCTTGGTCAGATCCAACTATGGAATGAAACAAATTCAGCTGCCATCAGAGAGGAGTATATATTATTGCCGGCTTCTGAATCTTATGAATGACCTCATGCAGGACTGTAAAGTCAAAGCGTTGGTAGATATTGATGACAAGAAGAAACCACAGTATTCTGTCTGATTGCCTGTCTGGATGCATTTGTGACCAGGGGAATGCTATAGTTGTCGTTTCTGAATGCCAGTCATTTTCCTTTTACTGGTATAAGACAGATTTAGATAAGAATTTGGCGGTGTTTAACATGCTGGCCTTGGTCTTCTACAAACAGGCAAGAATGCTACACTGAAGCCGGTTATCACCACATCTTCACTGCCAGACTTGTCCTTATTGGCAATTTTCAATCTTGCCAAAAAATAACCAAACAAACATGCCTTACAGGCAATGCCATTTGTCTATAGGGTATAGACAGAAAAAGTTGAATTTTTGTCCTTTATAGAAGATTCACACAGGTCATGTAGGCATTCAGCCCCAACTGTTTGAGTAATGGGTGTAATTTTTTAGAAATTTGATTTTACATATCTTTAAGCGGCAAGTATTCACTTTGTTTGGGTTCATATATATCCTCATTCCTTTGGAAGATCATTATTTAGATGCTCCAAGAAGTGCATACGACAAAATCAATGTTAAAGTATGTAGACATTTTTGGGTGAAATGAGCCTGAAGGTGTGATCCATTACAATCCAGACTGAATGTCACATGCTGTGATGTCACAATGAAAGCTACACATATTGGTATAAACAAATTTGTACTACCCTATATTGTGATGATTCCACTCGATGTCTTTTTTTTTTTTTTTTTTGACCCAAGTTTAGTTCATGGCCACATAGTACAAGACTGTAGAGATGGATAATTTTCATCTGTAATAATTTCATCTGTGATAATTTTCATCTGTAAGTTTCTTGATGACAGTTAAGGTGCAGAGCATTCAATAATCAGGATTTAATAGACTTTGGTTAAAGAAAATCAGTGTTCAATTTTTAATGAACAATTTATATTTAATTTCAAAGGAGTAAATGTGCATACATGACCTGTGAGACTTTTACTATAGTAGGGTTGGATCATGGAGGTAGAAGGCTTCTATCTTAACATGTGATCATGTGAGTATTTGTGGAGAAAGATAATTTACTGAAGAGATTTGCTTTTTCTTTGGGTTTTGTTTTCTAAACTTGTTAAATATCGACACGTAAGGTACCCTTGATAGATGGGGTAAATCAATATAGAATGACAGTGTTTGAAAGAGATATTTATTAATATCTATGTTGGCTCAGACTTCAGGGGCAGAGTGATGGAGATTGTGAAGATAGAAAGAAGGAGGTGGTAGCAGGAAGAATGGAAATCCTTGATTTCAGTTACACTAGAACACAGGCAAGGATTTTGCTTGGAAAAGTCACTTGAGTGCTAAAGTTTTATTTTTGGAGCCAAATTTAAACTCACTGTTTGGTGGAACTAGTCTTTCTCAAACTGATAATGTCCCCTGAATTTAATCAGAATTTCATGAAAAACAAAAATGAACATAAATTGCTGAGACTGACCATTTGTTACATTGGGAAATTTGTTAAATCTGAGAATTTTACAAATGGTTTTCATGACATTTCTCATTTTTTAATAGCCATAATAAAATAATCTTGTTGCTTCTCTGTGTTAGATAAACATAATATTGTATTTTTAGTAAAAATCATCATATGACATGCAGATGGTCTAAAATAAAAAGCATTATGATCTTATAGCTGTCATGGCTGTTATCATTGCAGTATTTTTATTACTACTTATCCAGATAGTCATATTGACTTGGTTTTTCCATGTCAAGACTTAAAGACTTATGATACCTACTTGGTCCTGAATGAAATGGTACCTCCTTAAGAACAGACCATCATATTAGCTTGGGGTTTTCACTAAAATACATCCTATATTAAAACCGATGCTGCTCTAACTGCCAGAATGGCCAC
This sequence comes from Megalonaias nervosa, assembly GCA_016617855.1. Classification (NCBI taxonomy): domain Eukaryota; kingdom Metazoa; phylum Mollusca; class Bivalvia; order Unionida; family Unionidae; genus Megalonaias; species Megalonaias nervosa. Next base: position 10,001 of record JAECUM010029991.1, read on the forward strand.
CATGGTGGACATTTTTAAATTCTTCTTCTTATGGCCATTTCTCCAAAACAGATGGTTGTATTGACATGGCATTTTCACTAAATCTTTATAGCAATATTTAGTATGTCAGAATGATAATGGAGCTGAAATAACATCAAGAGTGACAACCACAGAGGTCATCTGAAAAACTCATTATTACTACTCTTGATGACATGGGATTTTAACTATAACACCTCTTACAGTGTGTAATTGACTACTCTTGATGACATGGGATTTTAACTATAACACCTCTTGCAGTGTGTAATTGACCCTGAATATAAACTAGTTTCAAATCCAGACCTACATAGTCTTGGAGTCAAATCAAAAGTGACAGACTGAGTGTACATTAATTTCTATTTATGGAGCTTATGAACATTGTGACTCTTATTTACATATGCAGATAAATTTTGACCAGGCTTTGTGTTTCACTGAGTTTGAATAAACAAGTTGATAGTAAGAAATCCAATATTGATTTCAAGGTCATATGATTTGACAATTTTATCATGTCTGTGATGGCTTGTGAACAAGATGGCCTAAACAAGTATGAATGGACTTGGATCAAACCCATTTGAGGATATATCTTGTTACATCTCTATGGTCATAAACTAAGTAACAGAAAGAAGCAAAACCAACAAGTCTTGTAAAACTTAACAAAGAATTTCATTATCAATGTTATAAATGAAAATGTGAGAGGAACTTACAGTATTATGAAGTGGATCCAAAATAATCTTGACGAAGTTCTACAAAAGTCCTAAATGAATGAAAAGTTCTGCATAAATTTAAAAAACTGGAAATTTACTGGTCCACCAAGAATTGTAATGTTGTCAAGATGGCATTATCTAGAACTCCATCAAGTAATTCGCAACAGTTCCAAAATAATATTATAGTCCAAACAATGAGTACTTTCTGTTTCCAATGAACAGTCCAAAGGAATAAAATAATATTATAGTCCAAATAATGAGCACTTTCTGTTTCCAATGAACAGTCCAAAGGAATAAAATAATATTATAGTCCAAATAATGAGCACTTTCTGTTTCCAGTCCAAAGGAATGTTTTTCCTCTTGAATAATATCTAAATACAACATAAAATATGTCTGCAGACTTACAACAGGAACATAAGAAATGTTGATGACTCCAAAATTGAAATGAATCTGATTGCTCAATTCTTTCCTTATATACACCTCTTGTTGTGACAAAATTTCACAGTATACCCTATGTAATGGATCTTACTGCTCATTTTGCCTTGAATTTGCTTATTCATGTGACCCATCCCAACCAATGGGAAGTTAGTAAATTCTTCTATAAATGTTGAAATCCCATAAGCCAGTGAGAAATTTATTCAGAGGTGCCATTAAATCTTATTATTAAGATTATTATTAATAATTGTCAACATGTATGTAAACATCTATTTATAGATCCAGTGTAACTTGCACTCTTAACAGACTTAGGTCATGTAGGAAAAATCTGGCTAAAGATATTCTGTATAATTTGCAGCCATGTATAAACATTAAAAAAATTAGATAATACCACGTACCAGGAGTTATGATAAATACTGATATACATAACAATCTGAAGAATATCTTGAATGATATAAGGTCAATAAGTTTGTTTTCAACGACATAAAAGTGTCAGGGATCATGCCAAACTTGGCATGTGGATATTTTTGAAAGTATCCGAGACAAACTCCTTGATATCAAGTTCAAATTCAAGGTCATGACAGAGGTTTTTATACAGCATTTATTTTATGAACATGTTAATTCAAACAGCTAAGAAAATAATATTGTTACCACATTGAAGTTTCTCATATTAGATGATTTCAATACTCTTAAATTAAAACAGATAAAAGAAGACAAGAAACAGATTTCTCTTGAATTCATATAAATTCTCTTTGGACGGAACATCAGTCCCCACAAGGGACTTTTGTTTGATGCAAAAAGGAAAGAGCACAACAGAAAATATACATTGTCATTCCATTATATGTACTGAAGGAGTAGAGCAAGTTAATATTCATTTAGAGCAGGATTCCAGAAAATTTTGGCAAGACAAGGATTTGCACTCCAATATACTAAAAACTTGGAACTTGGAACTTAGTTGTAAAATGTTCATATGAAACCCAAGAAACATTTTCATTTACAAAACTATTTAAGTACGAAATTCTAATTTTCATACTAGTGTTGATTAAATGTTAGTTTAATGTTGATTGTACCATATTTGTGCCTGGAAAAAGTCCTCTTTGTTACACACATAATACTTCATGAAAATAGATATAAATTGAATAAAGTTAACATATTGCAGTACAGTTTTATATACCTGTCATATACTTTATTATTGTTCTAGTTGCCAGATCTATTCTTTAGTACTTATATATTTAAATACTGTAAATATTAAAGTATGCAGATTTTTTCATAACCAATGATTTTTCAAAGAAGTTGCTTCTGCTTGTATCATCATAACTTTGAAATTTTAATGTAAATTCAAGGCTGTAGCATTTGCATTTGAATCTTGCAGATAATCAAATAATGAACAGGATAAAAAGATAATTGACTCATAATTTGACCCACTGTGCAGTGATTGGAAATTTGCCTGTTATTAAGTTCAAAACAAACAATGCCCAGTAAGCAACACATAACCTTTGCAAATTAAAAAGAAGTTCTACATTAATTAATGCAATAATTATGCACATTTTACAGTGTTGTTATATCGTTTTCAGCTAGCAAGCAGAACTCTGCGTCATCAGACCACACCAAATGTCTTACTAAAGTTGCACACAAAAGAGAATTCCAAGATGTCAACACAAGTGTTGCAGACAGACCCCGTTAATCTTCTTCACTTGACCAAAGTTCTTGAACAAGCCTTACAAGAAATGAAATCACCATACTGTCGAAGAATTGTCAGAAATATCAAATGATAACTTTTACATATTAAGTACTTTGAAATGTAATGGCTTTTTCTTCTTTTATTGGGGGGGGGGGAGATTTTTAGTCCACAGTATGCAAGAAAGTGGCACATTCCCTCTGTAAAAATGTGCAGAATTTAGTAGACTTTTACTGTTTTTTTAATCAAAAAGGATTTAGTCCCCAGCATGCAAGAAGGTGTCAAATTCCCTCTTCAAAGTTTCCAAAATGTTGTAGTCATTATTTATTAGAAGGGACTTAGTACTTGGTAAACAAGAAAGTGGCAAATTCCCTCAATAAAAATGTCCATAGTTGCATGTAGAAAAGCTGAAACAATCATATGTTCTTGTTCTTACAAATTTACAAAATTTTACATTTTAAACATTAACATCATGAAAAGGCATTTAATTTTTTAACAGTGTTTTAATTTCACTCAGATGGGTCATGTAATATATATTCACAGGTACTCAAGAACATAGCAGAATGATTTATCCTTAGTCTTTGAGAACTGAATCATGAATTTAAATATGACTGATGCTCATTTACATCACTTATGTAACTGTTTAAGAGAGCATTTTGAGAATTTTTTTCATTTTTGTTCTAAATGTTAATGCCCATAATTGGTTATGAAAGACCAACATGTTAATATATGATGTATATAAAATGTGCAGTATTGAATCATCTGATGAAATGAATTCATAATAAAATTATTAAAATGAGTTCTGTAATTGTTTCTGCTGAAATAGTCAAGCACTTAGGGCAGTTTCTGAAGATGGTTTTGTCATTGTTGTTCCGACAGTGACCATTAGTATTTTTTATTTGTTAACAGTGAAAACTTGACAGTGTTAACAATCCAGACCCTTTCTATGCAAGCACCCTAATTAGAACTAAACTTTAAGTAAATTGAAATAAACTTTATCAGAGTTTTCTTTGGTATGTATGTACATATGTTTGTATTGGGTTTTAACAGCATAATGGCCCAATTCTGGCCATATAGTACCATTTAAGATAGCTATCCCAAAAAGGCAAACAAAACGAAACCAAAGATTTAAAAAGGCAAAATCCTAAACACATGTTCAGATTTTTTTTAATATAACCTACAATCCCTTTAAAACTCCAAGACCTCTGCTGTAAAATCATCACAGGATGCACAATGGCAGAAGGATTCAGTCCATTAGTCACATCTTTTCATGTCTTTGCATATTCCTTAGGAGGTTAGAGGGAAACTCACAGAATATATTGTGTGTACTTGAAGGGAGGCATCTCAATTTGATTTCATCTTCTGAAGAGGTGTTTAAGTTTCTTGAGGTCACAAATTTAAGGAATGGTGCAAATTGTGTATATCTAATCAAAACAAGGACATGCAATCACTGAAAAGATGACAGGAAGAATGGTCATATCCTGAATAACTGATAATTTAATTTTCACTGTGTTTCAGTTTTTTTAGGTTCTTGTGATATAAGAGATCAGAGAGACACTGAGATTCAGCAGACCTTTCAATTCACCAATCGTATTAAAAAAACTTTCACATTTGTGAAAGTGAAAAACTTGTTTCAGAACATAACTGTTCTAAGAATAACTCTGTTACAAAATACAGAGCTCTATCAGTTAAATTGCTAAAAAAAATAGTGGACCAAGGATTCCAGAGTGCACAAAAAAATGAACCTTTATTGGTATCCATCAGGTCTGTTTATTAAAAGTAGATCTTGACTTGGATCAGATGGACTATACAGGATTAAGCTGTAGGATATTTTTGTTCCAAAAGTTTGGTTTTAGTTCATTTTTCAGTCAACCAGGGAATGCACTACACAAGACGGTTTATTCTGGACGTAAGATGTCGAGCCAAACAGCATAAATTCATGATGGACATCTTACAGTGTAGGACTCTCTTACTCGGAATTCTTCCCCTTGTAAACAAAGCCATTCAGACGGTGGTATACCAGTCATCAGCAAAATGTATCCAAATTATTAAAATATTACACCTTGTGGATTGAAATGAATAATTTGTAATTCATAAATTAAACAAAAATACACAATGTAAATATTGTAATTCAAGATATATATATATAGTTTAAAAGCATGTTAATACAATCCAGGCCATAGAGTGTCAATTAAAAGGTATTTTGCAAACATATAAAGAGTAAAATTACATATAACTTCAGGAAGATGAAGCCTTTGATATAAACAAAAATATCAATTAGTAAATGTTAAAATTTGGGTAAAGGTATACAATAATAGATAACGGTTAAAGAGTTTAGAAAATCACACTGCAAAAAGTAATAAATGCCATTTCATCAGAATAATACTGAATCTTGAAGGATATTGGTTCTCAACATCATTGGGTTCCATTAAAACCAAATAATACTGACATTTCATTTATGAGCCATGTAATTTCTCCCTCTAACTGAGAAACCCTACTATTTTTCACGTGAATGAATTAATCCAATGTTTATTTGTGACATCCATGGGTCAACCGATTTCAGTTGAAACCTGGAACATAAGATTCACGACATCACCATTGTAAACATAAGAAGCCAACACCACCCTATGTTGGATTGTCTTCAGCCCAAGTTCACCCTTCAAAGTATTCCAACACCACCCTATGTTGGATTGTCTTCAACCCAAGTTCACACTTCAAAGTATTCCAGCACCACATCTGATAACCAATTTTCAAATACATGTAATTCTTATTTTTTATCTAATACACAATCTTTATTTTCAGATCCACTTATAAAAGTGGGCTTGCCTCTCTTCATTCCCAGTTGAATCAGTTTGTGCGCCATGTGCTAATGTTGTTAGATTAGTCATTAATGGAATTTGTTGAATGTATGACATCACTACTTTTAGAGCACACCTGAAAAAGAACTGAATTGTGTGCAACTTCATTGACTGAATTAAGGAGTGAAAACTCCTAATTCTCACTGAATATTTAAACATTCAAACCTAATATATAGATTATTTATGTCAAATAGCTTTTTAACAAATCATTTCCATCCTTACAAACTTTAGTTAGATTGGAAGAATGGTTAAATTTATGATAAATGGCAGCATTGGGGCTTTAAAGTATATGATAATAAAATTTAATATAAACAATATTCTTTTAATTGGTCCAAGAATTTATCTGTTTGGAGATATATATATATATATATATATATATATATATATATATATATATATATATATATATATGGTACGAACAGCGGCCTCGCTTGGCGCTCAGCATTAAGAGGTTAGTGTTAGGACTGGTCGGCCTGGTGTCAGGATAATGTGACTGGGTGGGACATCATGCTACATGTCTGCAGCATGATGCCCCAGTGCTAGACATCACTATAAACTGCCACACTGCAGACATCTTAGCGATAATACTGAAAAATTGTTACAGCTACATTAAAAATCCAAATCTAACACACACAAACACACACACACACACACACACATGTATGTGTGTGTGTATGTATATATATATATATATATATATATATATATATATATATATATATATATATAACTTTTTAAATGAGTTCATATCAGAAAGCTTCTTAATTTAATTCACTTAAGAAAGCGTCTTAAACAAGTTCTTGCCACAGCTTCTTAACTGAGTTCATGCCTCAAAGCTTGCTAACTGCATTCTCATCAAAAAACTTAACTGAGTTGACATCAAAAAAGCTTTCTGAGTTCACATCATAAAACTTTTTAATTGAGTTCGTGCCAAAACCTTCTTAACTGTGTTCACATCAGTAAGTTTCTTAAATGAATCCACATCAAAATTTTAACTGAGATCACATCAGAAAGCTTTTTAACTGAGTTCATTTCAAAAATGCTTCTTTTCTTAACTGAGTTCACATCAAAATGCTTTTTAATATCAGCATTATGAAATATCAACTTTTAATAAGAAGTCATATAATTTATTACATTTTCTTTTCAAATGACATTCTTAGTAAACCGCAATTAACAATACATGTATTCAAGGACATTTCGATCAATGAAAATGTCACTTACGCCAAGTGGAGGCAGTACTTGAATAAATAAATACCAATTAAATAATTTTTTTATCAATTGAAATTTGTGTTCTAGTTCCATCTTTTAGTTCCTTTTAAGTGTAATCATCATAAATGCACTGTGTCCTGTTGTAATTAAACGTAAAATGTGTCAATCTACTGTAACAGCTATGTCTGCAAGCGTATTGCTGTGAGCCTAATTAAGTGCCCACCTTGTTTTGATATCAGACTAGCAGAAGCATTTGTTGTATTGTTGCACTAAATAAAAAGCAGGCCTCCTTTTCTATTATGATGGTAATTACATCTTTTGAATCAAATAAAGCAGGTGGAATAAAAAGAAGTCAAAAGGCATACAAATCCTACATTCTTAAGAACCAGCGGCACTGGTTGTATGTCAGGTAACTCATTTCAGTTGATCAATTGAACACTATTATAAGCGTTAATGTGTACATATCTAATTAAACTACCTTAAATTAACCTATTCAATCATACATGTGATTAAAGATAGCAAGGCAACCAAGCGAAATAAGTACTTCATAAAATAAAGAGCATTGTTTCAAAGATACGGACCATTGTGGGAAAAAAGGGTTTCAGAGAATTCTTGAATTCACACGTAGAGATATCCTCAAGCATGATAAGAAGTTTCACTATTACTTTTGCTAAGAAAATCAAGGCATCAATATTTTACTAATTGAAAAGTATAAAAACTGAGTTTCGACGTAGACGATTGTCTCACGAAATAAATGTTGCACGTTTTTGATAAAAAGGAATCTTGTTTGGTAGTGTATCAACAGTTAGTCTGGTTCCTGCTTCGTAGACTCCTAGTTTCGTGAAACGCTATTATACATCATTCCGGGAACCAGACTAATCAACAAAACAAAAAGCCGTGACGCAATACACGAATGTTTTCGCGTACCGTGTTTGGTTGTTGAAACCAGTTGCAGTCATGTTATCGATCTTTCAGATGTTGGACATTTTGAAAATATATGTGATATATAGATAATAACGAACAACTTCATCAGAAAAAGCGCTTTATTGACAATTTTTTTCGACTTGATTATAAACGAGGATTCAGCCATTAAACAGCCCAGTTCCCTCCACCCCACCCCGCGGTTTTCTGGATGTCCAGCGGGGTTTTCTTGAGGTCCCTCTATAACGCGCCCTCGCTTATAGTGCGATCTGTGCTTTTGGACCCACCCCACCCCAGATGTGCGCGAGATATGAAGGGAGAGGTGTATTGGGTTGATTAGCAGATGACAGGACACAGGTATAATTTATTTTGCATGCCTATTAATATCGACATTGTTCATATTTTTAGTTACGGTTTGTAGTCGTTTTAACACCCATCATAGGGCTTGTTCACAGAGAATAGCATACCATGAAATTCACATTGAGCGAATCATAAGGTTAGTGATTTTTTTTTTGATGGAATAACTGATTGATTATGAAATAGTAACTAGAAATATTAATCCTTTTTAAGTATAATAATCAAGAAAAAAGAATAGTTTAATATTTAATACACCTTTATATTTGCAGAAATAAATCCAGTTAATCTTTACAAATGGACATCCAGACAGTAATGAAAATTAAATGGAATCTTCCCTCCATTTTTTTTTTTTTGGTCTCTAGTAATGACATTTTGAAGTTTTTTGCTGTATGTCTAGAGTTTCTAAAATCGTGACTTTTTGTTTAAATAACGAGTCTTGATTTATTGACACTCATTACTGATATTTTAAGCAGTTTTTTAGGATCTCAAAGATAATTAATGTGGATGTGAATTGTATCTTTTTGATGTTATAAACGAGATTTATTTGTCAACTTATCTGGTCTCATTTATGGTGTTACAGTTTGCTTAGCACTCCAAGCAATAATATCTCTCTCTGTCTTCCTAACAGGTAACTTAAAAAATAAAACGTTCTAAGATGATTGTATCATAAATTTGCTTTTAGATCCATTCTGACGTCAACAAAGTTGTAAAAGACTTTTACGAACACTCGACTTATACGCTTGTAAAACTTTTCATCAAGTATGTGGGGTACTCCTTGCATGATCGTGCTTAAATGTGTGTGTGTGGGGGGGGTATTCCTTATATAAAACGTGGTTAGATGTATAATTATGGCAAGGCTGATAGATTATATCAGTTTAGTGACATATAGACGAGAAAATACTGATACCAAAACTGGTCTTACGGAAAACATGTTTCTTGCTCAAATGCACCTTCCTATGAAAGGTGCATTGAGAATCTTTGCATTTAGCATACATTTGTGTTGATCACAAACACAGTAATAGAATTAGAGTTAGCCCTTAAACGCACTGCCTAAGATGGCCATGTGAGTCGTCGTTCGGATCCTACCCTGGTGGCAGAATTACTTAATGTAGCTATAACGGTTATAACTGTTTAAAATTTTCAAAACCTATGAAACTTTATAAAACATTATTTTTTGACAACATGATAAAATATACGTGAACTATTGATGGGTTTTGAATTGTTGAGCTTAATTCCTTACTGACCTTCACATATTTATCTTTTTCTATCCACCATGCTTATGCTATGATACCGTCTAAGTCAACCGTTAAATGTCATTATACATTACCTACGTATTTATTCGATCATCCAAATAATTTTCATTTTCCCTTATATGGTCCGGTAATCAATTATGGATAGTTCTAAAGATAATATTTTCACGACTGCTCAAAAATTAGATGCGATTTTCAAGTGTCACAATTTTGATCGCTGGATACTACATTTGCAATCTTACATCGATGGGTCAAAAAAGTACAAGCGAATACATAAAACGGGCATAAACTAGCATCTGGAGCATTGTTTTGTTTCTGCGCTCAAATTTGTTTACTCCCGTGCATGGATTCCATTATCAGAGAGAGACAGACAGACAGACAGACAGAGAGGTTTGGTGTAAATGAGGTTATGCTCGACAGTTTTCAAACAATTACCTTTCCTCATTCGTATGCATCTTTTAATCTTTACAGTAAAAAGTACCCAGTACTGGGACATTTTTCATCTCGTACGAACCAGAATAAAATTATCTGTATGGATTTTGGTTTTATCTTATGTTTAAGTCATAATTATTCCACATCTGTTTAAATCTAGCATGTGATCTAACAAAATTGCTTCAAAAATAGCCGAAATTTGATATTTTTGTTTTGTCCCTGTTCTGAGAAACGAACATTAGTACAGCTACGATCATACGGAGATTTAAGTACCTGAATCTGTCTTTCACTTTACAAAATTTGAAGTAGATCTGATCAGCTCCACTTTTTTAGCTTTATCTGGAACTTTTGATACACACTTTTGCTTTTTAAAGCCGGGCCTTCCCTCCGAAGACATAGTTTCCCATTCGAACCCTGTGGTAATCATACCAAGCCAGATATCCGCAGCACACAATACATATTAAATGCTTAAATAAAGCGAAACAACTCAAGTATACCTGGATTCAGCTTGAAACAGATGATCTTGTTGTTCAATGTCGGATTTTACAATTCGCCCCAGTGCAAAATACGAAACTGGAGTGTAACGTTAAGAAACAATGACGTAAAATCTGCGACGTCATTCAAGTATATGACGTGCGTGCGTTACTAGGCGCGAGCTGGCGATGTGTTTCTTGATATGAAGCTGTGTCCTTATACTTACAAATGTGCGGTTGAAATGGATTTCACGGTAAGTTAACAACTTTTTCATTAATTTAGTATTGTATCGGCTTAGGCCTATGTCTCATTTCTCCAACTTCTCCATGATTGCAGTAGCCCGTAATCGACATTTCTTGTTTCTATTTAATGCTGCATACATGTTTCGCAACTTTCGGCTAGTATTTACCCTTTATTCAAAATATGACATTTTTATAAACTTTACTAAAGCCCTTAGAATATGACATTCTTTACATATCACGCGCTGTCTAGTCTTTTCAGTAGCAAGAAAATTTTCCTATCTTGAAACATTGCAGTCCTTCTTTTGATAATCGCCCGTTTAACCACCATTTCATACAGCTTAAGTCTGGATTAGAACTATTTAATTGGTTAATTAAATCAAGACTTAAATTTCAAACATTCAGATTGCAGGATTCTACACACAAGTTTAACCACGGAAAAAGTTTTATTCGTGAAATCCGCATCAGATTTTGTGAATTTGTAAACCTGACAGTGTTGCATCAAAGAAAACCTTAGCAGGATGCAATAACATCTTTGATTTAGTGTGTCTACAATTGTGTGAATCATGAACACATTGCAAATGACTTCCCAAACATTATGGCAGAAGTCAGTAATTTTAAGTAATTGTGAGAAAAGACTGGAAATTAGGTCATGTGGGACTAGTTTTAATGTGCGACACATGTAAATTCAAAGATATACTCCACATCGCAAATTGATCAATAACTTGAACTGAAATAACTACACCTCGCTAGCCTCACATTTTGCATTAAATCCAGTGAATATCGTTGGAAGTTAATTAGAAACGTATTTAAGTTGATATTACAAATGTTACTCAGAATGGGTGAAAATTAATGTAGACATCACAGATTGAATCTATACAAGTTATTTAGCGTAACTTGCAATCATGATATCTCACCTTTAGGAGCAAGTATCATCTTAGACAAAATAAGCACGAACGGTATCATCACGTAATATGTAGTCTGAAATAGGACTAGGATTCGGTCCATTTAAATTTCGGAACAGAAAGATTGACAGATAGTGGAAGACAAGTGGAGACTGAGGATTTATTAGTGAATGGCAACAGTGGAAAATGTTTTCGAATTAGACAAATTTCTCCTTATGTGACGATTTTGTCATACTCGTTAACCCACTGTAGGAATACCTTTTTGCCAAAAGAATCCAAATTGTTTCGTTTTGTATTACAAAGAATTAAAGATAGTTTTAACTTAACGCTTCATGTTAATTACTGTCATTATCACATTTTGTCTTAAAATTGATTAAAACCTATTGTAACGCTGGGGTTATTCGATGCGGATCATGGGTCAACAATCTTAATACAAGCAGTGCTGTTGTTTTAAGAATGCCATGTGGAAAACGGTTTTGGAATAATAACCTCAACAATACTTTCTTGGAAGCAAATGAATGTTTTAAAATTGGTTATAAAGGCCACATTTGTATGCGCAATACACACCCATTTCACGGTGCATTCCTCCTGCACAGGTGAATTGGAATAAGAGTTGCAGCCCTAAACGGAAGGACGGACGCACGCACCGGTTGTAGGGCGGACAAAGTAGACTTCAAATAGCGGCCTCCTTACGAATTCATAGAGGCACCATATAACCAGTATTGTAATGAGTTGCCAGAAAACGCTACAACGTACAAAATTCATAGTATATTACGAAAATAATCTATCATTTTTGGCAAGCAAGGAGTCTTAAAAAACTATACATAGTTAATACAAAAGGTCTAATGTTCGTATCACTTATGCATATATGATTTTAACTACTCTTTTCAGAAATAAGTTCACTTTGATTTTTATCGTTTTAAATTCAGAATGCTAACCAATATTTGAAAAATAATATTGTGTTTGCTCTCTTATTTTGACTTGTCCAAATAATATTGAGTTAGTTTTATTATTTTGACTTGGCCAAATAATGTGTTTGTTATTCTGACCTGGCCCGTTCTTATGAACTAGTATTATGCTAATTGCTTTAAACAGTATTTATTTGCTGAAATCTTCATGAAAAGTATATAAAATCAAACAAGGGATATAGAGGATTGAGCAGCAATCACAAGCTTATTACCAGCTCACTCCTCATAAACAATACTATTTACTTTCATAATGTGGCTGACGTGAGTAATGAAGGCATATGATAGCAATCATTCAAACATGCTTATTAAATATTAAAAGAAGGTTGCTCAAACAACAACGTAATAATGTCCAGCAGTAGCATATAAGCATTAGAACAGAAAGAAGTTGTAATACTTGCAAGACAATAGATGAGAAAGAAAAAAGAAAAATATGAAGATGTTAACATTGATGGAGTGGGTAGGCAAGATAAATTTAACCTCAGCTTGAGTGATTAAAGAAATCTCTTATTTGCAATTCTGCACTTTTGGACCACCTTGAAAATTTTGTTGTCTCAAGCGACCCATTTTAATATCGAAGGTGTATCTGTGAGACAAACTTCCTATTGCTCGGCTTCTGATCGTTACATATTTGTACTGTCTAAGAGAAAATGTTTGCGGTTGCTGGTTTACCTCTATTGCTAAATGACAAACGATTATTTTGCCATACTTCATCGTTTTATATCCTACAGTCCTGTGTGCATAATCTCTGTTAGTTTCTTACCTTGATAGTATTAGATTGACACCTTCTCTAGATTCCTATTTAAGCGTTATTTAAAAGAGTATGATGATGGGTTGTTTCGAATTTGCAAAGAGATTTGAGTCCATTCCACAACAGCCTTTAGTAACAACGATCTTTTGTACAGAACTGTCATGGCGAATGGCGTTTGGAGGTTTATTTCCTCGCCAAGTTGTTTATTTTCCTATCTGCTGGAAAATTGCCATAATACATTTCAAAAATGTTATCATTCTATCTTGGTAGCGGCTTGTTGAAAGTCTTTCCCGTTTTGTCTCCTCCAAACGTATAGCACATTATATAGATTTTCGTGCCCTAAAAACGACTTGCTTCAAATTTCGTAGTATGTCTAACGTTTTTCACGTTATCATACTTATTTTACGTATATTACAAGATAATTATTTACAAAATGTGGTCCAAAAATTATGTTTTATCCAATGTAAGGCCCAAGAATTTATGAGAAGTGACATACCTAATGACTGCATCATTTGTTAAAAGTTGTAGGTGATGTTCCCTTCGATATTTTCTAGACATGGTCAACATTTGGTTTTGTTTCGATTACAGTTAATTTAAGCATTGATCAGCCCACAATTTGATTTAAGTAGTCCTTCATTCAAAACATCTTTCATGTTTTTCATCTTTCATCTTGATAGTAGTAGATAGGTCCTCAACAATAACTGTCAATGATGTGTCATAAAGAAATCTTATACTGGACTGAATATCAATGACGTATCATTAACGTAGTTTAAAAATAACAGCGGTCCAAGTATTCATAAGAGGGGCACACTAACCCTGACATGTTGTTGGTCTGAAGTATAACTTTTTATAACAACCTTTTGCGTCCTGTTTGAGAGATAATTTTTGTCACTCGCCAATTCCAATATTTTTTCGCTTATAAATTAAACCCTTTATGCCTGTCTTTGTCGAAGGCCTTACTAATATCACAAAATACCACACTAATTTCATTGCCTTTGTCGACCGCTTTGTAACAGATATTGTACACATCACACAGTTGTAAGAGAGCCGAATCATTTGGCTGTGACCCCAGATTGAATATATCTAATTAGATCATTGCTGTTAAGACAGTTATACAAATGTTTAAAGACATATTTCTCAAATAGGTCTGTAATTTGAAACAACATTTTTTGTCCCCATTTTTATGAATATGAGTAACATTGGCTTCATTTCACGCTACTGAAAATATGAAACTTGGAGGTAACTACTGAAAAGTTCTGACAAATATCCCAATAATGTGTGGGCGTCTTTTTATAAGCAGTGTAGGATCTATCTCATCAGGACCCCCTGCCGAAGACGGAGCTAATAAGACTTTGTGCCTTGCTAATGTTACAATATGAAAGAGCATCTTCCACGTTATATATGCCAATTAGAATATTATAAAGGCCAATGTCAGGAAGAGGTAGAGAAGGCAGGGGAGCGGGAGTAACGTCCATCAATGATTGTTCAGAAAAATATTTCTAAAATAAATTTCCTGCTCAAGACGAGAATGAAATTATAGGTTATCATGTCTGAAAGGAGGATACCTTGATTTTATAGTTTGCTTCAAAAATAAAATTATAGGTTCTCATGTCTGAAAGGTGGATACCGTGATTTTATAGTTTGCTTCAAAAATATGTCTATATTCCAGCAATATTGGCATTTTGAAGTTTATTAGATAATTTGTTAAAACATTCAAGTTTGACGTTTCTTAGTAACAATTTAGTATATCAATCAATGTAATTAAATGATCAATGTTGAGCTATAATTAGCAATTTTTGAAAACTTATCGAACAATTTATGAAAATTAAAACTACTTATAACATTTGCAGTATTTCTACTTATACTGGATATCATGAGGTCTTCTTTGATATCCCCTAAGATTATTATATTTTGACAATATTGTGTTTGCTTGCTCATTTAAGAGTTCGACCAAAGTCCAATCATCGTTTGTGTTTATAAAAATTCCAATTAACAGTTTTCTTCCTTAAAAAAAAAAAATATTTCAGCCCAAAGGGCCTCAAAGTTTGGTATTAATAGTATTCTTTTCAATCAAGTGAATTCCTATTTTGAAATACATTGCTACGTCACCCCCATTTCTGTTTCTACTAAGACGGATTGGTTGATGGAAATTCTGTATTAAGATATCTTCTGTTGGAACTGGTACAGCTAACCATCTTAGCTAGACAAGGTTCCGATATGTTGACCTATCTACACATTAGCGGATCGATCCGATATTTCTGTGCTTCAGATCTGTGAATTTCATTGAATGCGGTGGCACGTCGCTGAATTAAATCAAAATCAAGTTGTTCAAATTTGAACAGTGTTCCTTCAAGGGAGCACGTAAATGGAATGGACTCGTACAAAAGCAATTTTCCACTGCCGATCCATGTTTTCACAAATACATCCTTTCCCTGAAACATACCTGTAATGGCTTCTCTCTGTTACTTAGTTAGACTATATTTATTAAACTTAAAAAGTATCCTTTATGAAGTCAATGGCCCACCATCTGCCGATATACAATGCACCGCTGTCACACTCTGTTGGTTAATTGGTATTACATGTTAAGGGAGGCAACTCGTGACATCCAATACATGTTGCTAGTTTAAAGCACTGAAATATCGGATCGATCCGCCAAAATGTAGACGGGATAACATATCGGAACGTTGGCTAGCGAAGATAACCTTGCCTCTCTAACTGCAATAGCATCGAACTTGTTTAACTCTATGCTTATGTGATCAATTTGATGTTAAATATATTGACAATTAACGCGACAGAACGAGAGGCTACTTTGCGAATTCAGATGCGTGAGTGGATCCAGGCTAGATTCAATGTGATGAGCATGTAAGAGCAACAGGCAGACAAAAGGTGACATTACCCTTAATTCTCTTATTTTTACACATGCGCAGTGTGCTCTATCGATGATAAAATCTCCAACAAGATCACCTTGCTCATGTGGCAATAAACAGGGATCCTCTATAATAATAGTGAAATGCACGTAAATTAACAGATTCGTTGATTATATATAATAATCACATGTATGTCTGATTGCCTTTGCATGGCAAATACCAGCACTGAAGCTCGATGCACTTTGCTTTTTTGTATTTTGCTGTTTATTTTTTTTTTTTTTATTCAGGTTGTTAAATAATATTTGCTTAAAACTAATATGTTTGCTGTTTTTGTTACGTGGTCAATTGGTATGCACTAGTATACTGTTAGCTTGGACCAGAAACTTACATATCCTAGTTTAAAAATTGATATGCGCTTTCATACACAGAATTTCTACCCTGACTTATGTTTAAGATGAATGCATATGGAGATTATGAGACGTGATTGATTCATATTCAGCTTTTCGATTATGCATTCTTTCGATCGATCGATAGATAGATAGATAACTAGATAGATAACTGCAATTCCTGCTTCGTATTATCATATTCATTAGGTTATTCTCATCAAAGTAAAACTATTTTAATATATTTTCAAACAGTCGAACCCAGATTCTGGACGGTAAAATCTAGAATATAATCTTGTTTGGTTGCACGTAGTCTGACGAGGTGGTCACAGGTCATCATAACTGCTCATTTATCGGACTATGTACAGCCAGACAACCACGTTTTGTGATTGCCTTTCGTACGAGTATGGTTTAACGAGATCACGATATACTGCACGACATTTTTCCATCCAACTGACGCTACGGCCATCGTTGTGACGAAGAATTAAATCTTTTGCTATTTTTTTCCGACAACATTTTCAAGATAGTGTCAGAATGGAGACAGAAGTCTCGTGTTTCATTCATATATATGACGTTCATAGTGACTTTACCGATTCCCTTGAAACGTCGCCAATAAAACTCAGTTTTGCTGTAACTGATTGATGTTAAGGGCACATCGACACATGCAAGGTTATATCATTCCGACACAATTAGAGAAAAATATATTGCATAGAGGTACACCACGACGACTGAGCCAGACTTGTTTGAGTAGGAATCAAACCCGTACCTTTCTGGTCACGAGTCCGACATGCTAACCATTGAATCACGGTACCTCACCGAAAGAAAGAAAGAAACAATAAAGGTTACAGTATGACGTTGCAGTATTGTGTTTTTGTTCAGCGGAACTCTGAACTGAATTTGTTTTTGTTGACAATATGAAGTTGTGATGAAGCCACGTCTCTGGTGAGAAAGACATACAGTCCCAAATATAACTCATCGTTAACCGTATTGATTTTGTTGTCGATAATTATTTTGTGACTAAGATCTTGCACAAAGTTATGTTATCAAATAATTCCCCGGTTAATGCCAGAGCAAGCATGTTTAATACCATTCACCAAGCTGAACGTGTTTTCCCTTAAGAGTATTATTTCTTCAAACTATGACATACTATACATGAATCTTTCCGTTTCCAACCACTATTCTGGTCATGGGAATCAATGAATCGAGGTTGGAATTTAATATTGCAAATACCTACAATCGAGGCCACCTCATTGTAAACATGATAATCTATGCGTGGAGCGGCTTTATACGGATTAGTTTAAATCCAATTTGAATTCGACTCCTTAACGCCACATTAATTCCTCGATAGCAATATTAGTAGTAGTTTTCACCGAGTCGCGAATCCAGTTTCTCTACAGTCTTATCATATTCAGTTCTCCTCTTCCCCAATGTCATCGTCAGTATAGTCTTCGTCATCATCATCGTCGTCGTCAGCGTCATATCATAACTGATAGTTGTTGAAAATGATAAGTCCTCGCGTCCTCCTCGTCCTCATTTTCATTGTCTTCATGCTCTTCGCTCTATAATAATAATAATAATAATAATAATAATAATAATAATAATCATAATAATGATAATTTTAACCCAGCTGATGTTATCTGAGTCACAGTTATGTCAAGAAAGCATTCATGACTCTTTCGATTAATATTAAGCGATTGTGCTTATTCCCATAAAGACATCACGTGATCAATTTCACAATATGCCTCTATAGATTTTTTTTTTAGTCACTTTTGACTGTACCTATGCGCTTTTTCATCACTAATGATATGCTATTATTCAAGTAAATTGAATTAATTTCAATACGCAAAGTCATTTTTGGATTCCGTGATGTTAGAGACCGATCATTATGTGTCTATCGTAACCATGGGCAAATGTTTGCTCTCCCTAAATGCATGTGGAGAGTTGTTTGTTAATAAACATGAGGGAAAATACTGAAGCGTTCAATTTTCTCTCTATTCATGCCAAGTCCTGTCATACGGCGTTATCCGATCCAGGTGATCCACTGTTGTAATGATTCTATATTGTAGAAGCAATTTAAATGCCTTTATGTATGCATAGATAACCATTGTAAAGCCATAGCGCGTGATATTAATGTTAGTGACTTGGGACCATTTGAATGGTGTGTCCAGTGTATTTAAAGAGTGTATGATCTATTGAGATATCTTACTGCAACTTAATGTCTCGATGAGAACTTGTGGAGGTAAGTCTGAATTCAGCTCGGATTTAAAATTATTTGTATGTAAATTTAATAGCAATTTCATCTGAATTTATTTTGATCTGTTTTGCAAAATAAGGGATATCTGTCAACAAGAATTTTATTCCATCGACCGACGACCAGTTAATTCCATTATCCGATTACTTGTGAAACTGTTGAAACTGTATAATACAAGCTTTCAAAATGTACATTCCAAACAAAATCCGATGGAGGCAGGCATTGACATACTAGAAAACTTCTATGATATGTGTTACAGTTAAGATGTCATAATTTTTGTTTTATTAATAATTTCAGATCATGTGTCTGAACTATTTCTATTTATGCTGCAATTCGTTTTTATTATGACGCAATGAGCATAATTACACGTGTATACAATTATAGCGTAAGAGAGAGAGAGAAAGAGAGAGAGAGACATGGGGTGGGGAGGGTGGTAAATAATATTGTTTACTTGAAGACAGTCTCGGCAGATCAGAATCTTACAAAACAGAATTTTAAAATGAGGACTGTGAATATATATAAGCACGAGTAGCTATGTTGTACCAAGGGCTTTATGTCACATGATAGATAAGTGATCAAGGATTATTTAATACTGTTCATGATTCAACAAGTTACAGATGCTGCATACGATAAAACACGAAAATAAGCCGGAGCTTATATTATTTTTGTTATTTCTCTCTTTCTTTGGCTTATGGTCTCAGACGGTTTACAGAAAAATTATTTCGAATACAAATATTGGTAGACAACTAAAAATTCTTTATACCCAAACATAATGCTGCATAGGACAAGAATATGAAAGAATTTGAAATCTATACTTTTTAATGTAGAATTATCAAAGAATATGCAAATTGATTGCTGACTGATACATGTATATATATATATATATATATATATATATATATATATATATATATATATATATATATATATATATATATAAA
>JAECUM010029992.1:0-17147 GCA_016617855.1 Megalonaias nervosa
GTTTATTTTGAAGGAAAACATTTTGAAGAAAGTCCACTGACCTACATAGCCTAATATTTTTGATTATTGGGTTGTAGCATGTACAGTCATATAGCTTGGGGTTGTGTAATCCTTTGACGTTTTTGTATTGAATAGGTATGGTGTGTGTTTTAAAAAATCATTATATGAACTTTTTTATATGTTCAGGAGCTTCATGCAGATCACAGCATGCCAGGGTGAAATGCTTGTTGATATTCTGCATGTATATTTTCAAAATCTTGCATGTGAATTTGTTATGGCTGCTCCATTAAAACATACATGGGACCCAGGGAAGGCACTTTTAAAGTGGGGTACTCACCCATAGATGCAATTTTCTTATCATTTTAATATGAACTCTGTGAAATCAAAGTACCCTGGCATATATTCTTTTAAAAACTGCCTTCCCTGGGTACCATGCATGTTAAAATGGGACAACCCTTATATAGTTCTGAATGATTTTATTTTGTTTTTCAAAATTGTTTTCATGTTTTATATGTTCATTATTTCTGGCCCTCTCCTTACCCTGTTCAGATTTCTAAAGGAAAAAACACCTAATGAAGGTCTTACAAGGTGACAGAAACAGCTTTAAGAACTTTTATTCTCCCCAGTAATTAAGTTTCTGAGGAATATACAAGCCATTTTCAGTTCTATTTACCTGTTCTTTAGATTAAATAACAGGTAATAACGTGAAATTTTATATGGATAAAGGATGAGTAAAATTTCAAACCCTTGTCAGCTGAATGGTAAGTGCATAACCTTAATGCTTAGGAATGTAACCAGCATAACCAAGTTCCAGTAATTATCATTTAAACTTTAATGGATCATACATGAACCAAACAATTTCATAAATTTCATTCAATTTTCAATAAAATGTTATACAATTAATAATATTAAATATATTGGTATACATTATAAATGGCTGACAGGATATGATCAAACTACATTGTCAAATGCACATTGTGAATCAATACCCTGATATAACACTCATTTTCTACCAATGTTTATTTATAAGGTTTATTTTGGATGCATAGCTTGGCATTATAAGCTACTATTGCTTAGTGGACAAGCATCTGTAGACACAGATTCAGGTTCAAATCATATGTCCGGCTGATCTCTCACATGCTGTTAGTTTATCATACATTTGTCAATTTTATAAGCAGTCAGCTATCACAGATGGCAGTATTTTATGTTTCAGCAGTCAGGTTCAGTATCTTACCTTTTACTGTAGATACATTGAAGCATATGAGACCTTTTCTCTAGTATAAATAATAGGAGACATCAGTATGATAATATGATACAAAAAGGTTTCATTGATATTTTTTCTTGTTCCCAACAGGTTTTGATAGATTGCAGATTCTGGGTGTGTCCAGTAGCTATGAAGCTACCATTAGAGAAGCTGAAAAATTAATCAATTCATATTTTAAGGAGCTGCAGTTAGCAGTCAGGGAATGAAGAGTTTTCAGAATTGTTGGGGACAATGTAAACTTTAAAACTGGGGTGTGACATCAAAGGGAAAATTATTATGGAGGGACAAAACATTCGTTTGCATCTGCTGCTATTGTGCAACACATGAATTTTGCCATTCTACCAGACCAGCCACAGGGATCAGTTCAAGACCTAGCCTTGGATAAGCTATATCCATCAGAGAGAGATCAGAGAAGGTTAAAATCCAACTACACAACCCTGATTTTAAATGCAGCAGTGGATTATCTCCCCTTTCTGAAAAAAAGTTTAAAGATTTATATTGTAGTGAAATTGAGGGTGAATTTTCTGAGGAGCTTGCAAATAAATCAGTCATAATTCCACTTTCAGTTCTTCCTTACAATGAACAACAGTATATTGATGTCTGTAAGATAATACAGTCATGCAATGAAAAAATAGATGAAATCATATATGGATACACAGATCATCCTTCAGTGCATATAGGTGGTGATCGATTGACCAGGGAGAGATTCAGTGGTGCAAAAGGATTATATCAAGGTGCTTTTGATGCCAGAGAGAGAGACTGAGGGATCTGTATCCAGTTACTTTTGAACTCTGGCATACAGCTATGAATTTCTTGACAATGGCTTGTCAGAAGTTTGGATAGTTTTCAAATTGGCTCTATGAATGGAAAGAGAATTCATATAAGCGGCATAACTCTGAAGAATCATTATGATGTAGACAAAGATTTCTTTTTGTCATATGTTAAATTATTCATTGTTGAGGCACTGCAGGATTTCTTTGGACTTTGTGATCTAAACAGTACTGCAACCAAGAACATACCTCCAGACCCTATAACATATATGTGGCTCCAGCAGACTATGGATCATTTTATTGCAATGTATGTCTTCTCAGGGCACAATGTTTACATGATTGTTGAAGAAATTGTCAAGGATTCACTGATCCCCATTCAAGTTAAAGTTAGCAATTAGGAAGTTAAAACCACATATGCTTTGAAGCAAGGAAACAAGACAGTTTTAAAGCCAATGGACACTGATCATGTGCAACAGTATGGCCACACTGTGTTACAGTTTAATTTACTGTACATGGAGCTTTTGGATGTGACACACAGACCTGACAGGGACAGGTTACTTGGTTGCCTTAAATGCGTGATGTTGATGTTCAAGAGTCATAACAGCGGAAGCAAATATGCTTTAGAACTTTTGCGCCTATTATGCCATCAGCAAGCATCATATAGTTTGCGCACTGCATATCAAAGTATCTATGGCCTTTTTGTCAACATCAGGGGGAAGAAAGACAGTCATATACCAGCAGATCTAGCAATGGAACACCTTGTTACAAGGACCAAGAGAATGCTTAAAGGACTGGGCCCAATGAACAAAGACAAAAACCTACTGGCCAGATCTAAAGCAGTAGCTGTCATGGACAACATTGCTGATAATTTTGACAGTGTATCTGATGTAAAAGTGAGGACAGGCTATCACAAACAGAGAAACTCATACTGATGAGTTTAAAATGATATATGATCTGCGATAAGTGAAACCTTTTGTACCACATTCAGGCAGGTCTTTCGATGCTCACAAAAGTATACAGGCACCAGCAGATTCAGTAAATGGACTTGAGTTTGAGTTCTGGATCGATTATCACAAAGTTAGACTGGATTTTGAATCTGGAAAGTAACATTAAAATTTTAAAAACAATCAGTAAACCTCCATCATGGAATTTTCCAGAACCATCATCTGCCACAATACATACGAATAGCAGCCCATTTTAAATTAAACCTCAGTAGAATAAATTACAGAGTTGTCTGCCATTATTGTCAGTGAATGACAAAAATATGTAATACACTTTACATATTACATCATAGTCATCTTACGATGGTGCAAACATGAATTAATCAGTGTTGTTATATATTTTGCAATAGTTATTGCCAACTGCTCCGATCGCCTAAGTGGTTATAGCGTCCACCTTGGATGTAAAAGGTCACAGGTTTGAATCCTAAACAAGTCATACCAAAGACTTATGAAAATGGTACTGGTAGCTGCCTCACTTGGTGCTCAGCATTAAAAAGTTAGTGTTAGGACTGGTGAGTTTGGTGTCAGTATAATGTGACTGGGTGAGACATGATAAATGTCTGTGGCATTATGCCCCAGTGCAAGACATCACTATAAACTGCCACACTGCAGACATCGTAGCGATATGACTGAACATTTTTTCAAGCTACATTAAAAATCTAATCACACACACACAAAAGTTATTGCCCCTTTTTGTACTTACACCTGCAGTCATGCACTAGTACCACACTTACTAATCAATGATAACAGAATAATCCCCCCCCCCCCCATGTGAGATGATGGGGAATTGGTGGTTTGTTTAAGCAAGCAATTTGTACAACATTTCTCTAGTTGTATTTCCAACTTTGGCAGAGGCAAGACATAGGCATTGCTCATTTTTTCTATAGTGATAGTGCCTTCATCAGGTAAGTTTAGGGCTTGTCTTTATCCTCCTGCGATACAATTCCCAAATTCTGAAGCTATTAATGTCATATATTTCCCTTTCTTGTCTTCACACAACCAGTCTTCTGCTCCTGATACAAGTTTACGGTAATTTGAGAATGATGAATAACTTGTTATTTTAAAGTCAAATCCCAAATTCGAGGTGATGGGGTGGGAGACAATTGTCTTATTTTTAAATTATGATTTCAACTACACTCATGCCCACCTTTATTCTGTCCTGTTGGCAAGGTCATAGTCAATAAAAAATTAAAACGGATTTGAATCAAGCAGGGTGACAGGTCATACATTTACTTGTGTGTATGTGTGTGTGATTTGCATTTTTAACCTAGCTTTAACAAATTTCTCAGTCATATCGCTATGATGTCTGTAGTGTGACATTTTATAGCGATGTCCACCACAGGGACACCATGCCGCAGACATATAGCATCATGTCCCACCCAGTAGCATTATCCTGATACCAGGCCACCAGTACGAACACTTAATCTCTTAATGGTGAGTGCCTAGTGAGGCAGCTGTTACTACCATGTTTATAAGTCTTTGGTATGACTCAGCCGGGGTTTGAACCCGCGACCTAACACATACAATGTAGATACTCTAACTACTAGGCCACCAGAGCGGTCGACATTTACTTGCTTGGTCTGAATAACTTTTTATTTCCTAAAGGTAACAAGTATTGCATTCAGTGAATCAGCAGTGTACCTTGGAATGTTGTAATACTCAACAATTTCATTTATGTCCATAGGTATAATATCAAATGTTTCAGTTATGTGTTGAGTAAATTATCATTCAGGTGAAATGCAATTTCATCAGATATATCAGCTCTCACATATCTCTTTAAAACCATATGCACAAGGTATCTATCTATGTGATTTTGTCCTGCAATCTATTTCATACGAAATGCATTTCCAAGTGCATCATTTTGACAAAGGTCACAGCATATAAATTCAGCTTCCTCATATGGACAGTCAAACTAAGTATTCAAAACTTGGCGTCTGCAGTCAGTTTCAAGTGTTAAATAACCTTTCATATCCTTCTCAAGAAGTTTTGAAGATAAGTCATTATTGTTGTAAAAAGATATGGCTTCAGCTTTAAGGTCATCCCTTCCTGCTCAACCCACCTCTTGAACATAGTCTGAAGTGAAATTAAAATACATATTTCTTTATTCTAGAGAGAGTCCATGGTTCTATCCTAGAATACCAATATACTCAAATAGAACATTCTAAACAATGTATGGATTTACATGTGATGTACCATGCATATAAGCAGACTTGTCAAACATATATATATATAATCAAACACACACGAAAACCTAGTATTGGATTCTATACAAATTGAACTGGTAAATTAATTGAGAACACAAGGAAGAAGTTCATTTTCTATTTCTGTGTTGTGCACAGACCTTTTCTTAAAGGACCAACAGGCTCCAACTATTATATCTCAGGCAGTAGAAATATGCAGGTATCAAATTGTAGATATTTTCAGACTTAATATACATACCACAAAGACTGATTTTATGGTATGCGTGAGTATACATTCCACCGAAGATGGGGATCCAGCATGAATCGCTGTATGCACCTTTTTAAGGTCTGCCCCCATTCCAAGTGCAATTGTCGCAAAAATGACTTGTATGTGATTGTTTTTACTTGAAAGATAGCACAGAATATATTCATTTACTTTGTCACATTGTGGAGAATGGTATTGCACAACAATGCAATTTTCTTCCTTTTTTTCTCCATTGTACAGTTGATCACCTAGAAGTAGCTTAGTTTGCACAATAACTGTATCACACCATACAAGTCTTGTGTAGTCTATTGTGACAGGAAAACATGTTCCATTCTCCTTTGTTCTAATAAGGTCCTCAAACACTGATTTTAGAACACAGTCATAAGGGGAAGTTGGTGTTGTGTCACTTGAATATGGAGGTCTTCTTCTTACCAGCAAACTGATGTGTTTTCTTAGAAGAGGTGTACACTTAATTATGCTGCATCTGGAAAGTTTCAACTCTTCCTTGATAGAATTGATGCTGCCTTTATTAATAGCTCCTGTCATAGCACATATTATACAAACTGAGAAAAGAGCCTGAAGATTTTTAATCTCCTTGTATACAGGTCTAAATTGATACTGCCACTGCAGAATGCAGTGGGCCTCATCAGTAATCAAGCATACTTGCTGATTTTTCCATTCAGCCTCAAGTAGACATTCAAGAACATTTTTATTCAGTATGTCTTCTGGGTGTCCAACCATATACAAAAGTTCACCCATGCATAAGGTACTGTGATCTTGAAAATGTTTAGTGACACTTATCAAATGAGGAGCAAAGCTGATTAAGAATGGCATTGAGAGGTTCCAGTACTATGACATTGCACTGAAGGTAGAAAGGAATCAGTTCAACAATTACAGTTTTTCCATATTCTGTGGGTAATACAACAACTAAGTCTTTGGACTCTCTCAGGTTGTACAAAGCATCTATTTGTCTGGACCTGAGCCCAGTAATTGACATGTGTCTGTGAAGCAAGAAGTGTCTGGTCATATTTCAAGACAGCTCGTTTGATATTACATATTCGATCTAAGTAAGCCATCAGCAAATCGGATGAAAATGAGAAAGTTTTGATCATGTAACACTGGCAAACAACCTAGTTTATGAAGGTTGTTATATATCAGTAAGTGTATATGTGATTGAATTATTTTTTTCAGTCAGCAAAGCAATCTTAGTATGAAGCCATTTATCATTCATGCAGTCTGTCTTCTGAAATATTTTTTACAAACACCATGTTGTTAAAATATTGAGAGTTGTAATGTCAATAAAAACTACTACAATTTATTTTTTAAGCAAGTTTGTTTTAGAGGTTGTTCTTAATGTGTGTGTGTGTGTGTGTGTGTGTGTGTGTGTGTGTGTGTGTGTTGGAAGATACCATTACTATCTGAATGATAGAGGCTATTCAAGACCATGCAAAGTGTTTTGTGTCATCCAGTTTTGTTGAAATCTGTTGATGTTGGAAACAATGCTTTGAAAATGTTCATTCTAACTACATAACCCCCATTTTAGTTTTTCTTAAGTAGAAACCCTCTATGCTCCTAAAGGACTACACATTCGTATACTTTATGAAGATTTCACTGATTCACATACATATACTTCATGAAGACTTCACTGATTAACACTTACATATACTTTATGAAGACTTCACTGATTCACATACATATACTTTATGAAGACTTCACTGATTCACATACATATACTTTATGAAGACTTCACTGATTAACACTTACATATACTTTATGAAGACTTCACTGATTCACATACATATACTTTATGAAGACTTCACTGATTCACATACATATACTGTATGAAGATTTCAATGATTAACACTTCCATATACTTTATGAAGACGTCACTGATTCACGTACATCTACTTTATGAATACTTCACTGATTAAAACTTAACCAAGTCTGAGTCGTATTCTTTTGATGTATATTAATAATTATCATGAAAACTACATGCATCGTAATAGGCTGGCATGTGTTTCAGTACTAATACTGGACAAAGTGTATGTAGAATATGTTTAAGCTGATGTCCATCCTAACACAAGTATAATTGATACTAGATGTTGAACTCTTTTGAATCAGTCGATATGAATGTTACATAATTTATTTCTTATTGATGAACTCATTTGAGATTATATATACACACACAAAACAATCGTACGAAATGCTGTGATGTTCAGTTTTTTTTCATATGTGTACACATGGGCATAAATTTAAATATGTATCACATTTGCATATAATTATATGTATTCAGTTGTATCACATTTGCAATTAACTATATGTATTCAGTTATCAGAACATGACAATGACAGATGACAAAGAGAAACTAAGAAAGTCATATATGCAAGTGTTATATTTGATACATTTTCATTTAAATCAAAATAACTCAGAGTTACTTCTGTCCATATTTAATCATACAAAGTTCAATGATTTCTATACTGTACATGTTAGCGTTTTATTTGTTTCATTTTTAAATCTAAGAACACATTTGGTTAAAATGAGAAATCACTGTTAGGACATATATTTGAATGAATGATTGTGACAGTATAAGAAATGAAAATACTGTTCAATTTCATGTCATACTTCAGTAATGATGAAAAGTAAAAAAAAAAAATGAAACATTTGTCTCAACTTGTCTACAATGTTAGCCTTAATAACGCATCTCTCAACATTACACTGATACTGAAAAATTAAGTTTATGCTAAGTTTTGGAATTTCATTAACTAAATATTGAAAACGGCATTCATTATGGAAGCAAATCAAATTAGTGATGAAAACATTAAAACTTCTGTACAGTGCTTAACATTAAATGTACTAACATTGTCTTTCAGTTATGATGATACAGTGAGTGAATTTTGAAGAATCATAACAATTGAAGTATGTGAATGAAACCTGAATGCAATTCATGGCTTGTTTTGGAAATCTTGCAACACAGCAGCACATTACATTTGTATCATGTCGAGGCAATTAATGTGCCTTGTCTAATGAATAGAATATATTTACAGTAAAATATCAATATCAATGTAAGTGGTGTAGCAAGAAAGTTTGTTCCTGCTCTCCCAAAGACTTACTGATAGGGCCCAATCCCAATAAAGTTTGTCTGGTGGTATTTTAGGCTCCTTCACTCCCACCCCATGTTCTATGGAATGCTATGCCACTTTCTTTCAAGAAATCAATTTGAAATGGAACTGTTTAGTTTACAGTAAGAAATGTCCAATGTTATCAAAATTGTCAGCCTAATAATGCATGTTTGTTATTTTGGTCTTAATCTTTCACAAAATGTGGGTTCTCATGTTGAACGATACATCAATATCAATGTAAAATTGATCAAACAATTGATTTAAAATGGAACATTGAGATAATGCTGTCTAAAATATTCAATTTTTGGCAACATTTGCCCCCCCCCCCCCTTATTTGAAAGGATTTGGTATTAACCTTTGGCCAATTAAGGATGTCAGCTATCACCTTATACCAATTCTGACGTAATAATTGTCAAGTAATCGATAGCAAATGGAATGTCGTACATGATATAGTCGAAATGTGCAATATCTGAAAAAATATCGTCACTTTCGCCTCTTCGTATAAGAGGGTTGTTATATCGATCCTAATATTTGACAAAATTTAGTCTGTCATGGAAAACGATATATACGTATTTATGTAAACTTTATCAAGGAATTCATTGCAACTAGAATATTTTAGATGACGCAGTGTGAAATGAGCAATATTTGCAAATCAATCATTACCCTCACCCCTGGTAAAATGGGGAAGATATGTTCGTCTTAATCGTTGGCAAAATTAGAGCTGCTGTGCATCACCTCATATCAATTTCGACGTAAAATGTATCAAGGAATCGATTAGAAAAGGAAGTTTTGAGATGACGTTGTGGGAAACGTGCAATATTAACAAAATATTGTTGTGCGTATCCTTGTACTTCATCTTCGCCTAATTGTATAAATATTTGTAAAAATGCCTACGTCGCCGATTTGCTGGTTAAGCTTGAACACAAGATAATGACTGCTATAGTTCAAATCGAAAGTATTAGTAAAGTTCGCATTGCGTCACTAACAAACAGAATATTAAAGGAATAAATGTGCCACGGTTAGATTAACGAGATCTCTCCATACGAGGCAATTTGTTTTGATCACGTGACAATATGGAGTCGGCGTTCACCTGACTCAGTATAGAGGACTGCAACGCAGGGGGCATATTAAGCAGGGAACCAGACTACATCCTACCTGCTGATTTATAAATGTATTGGTGTTACAATGCATCGTAAGGAACTACTGATTGCTGAATCAGAATTAAACGGTTAACATAATTTCCCAATGAGTGGGAGAGGTAACAAATTATTCAGAATGATAAGGGAACCTTTTTCCACTAAACTTAATGGTGTAATGCATAAATTAAGAGAATGATTTTCTATATAGCCAGGTACAAGTTCTTACCTACATGCGTTTGTAATTACCCTTCGAACATCACATCTAAACATTTAAAAATTTGCAGGAGGTATTTGTACGGTAGGATCAACTTTGTGGATCCATTTTCGATCAGTCGGACTGTGGTAGGCAAATGATCCGAGCTATCTACTGGTTGTCTTCTTGTTGTTTGGGAGTTTGGTTCGCGGTTGTTTAAATCATTGGAAAAGAAAAGGATGTGTTTAGAGTAGACGGGGAGACCATCGAGCTCAAGAATTATGATATGACAAGACTCTCGGAGATAGGATACATCTGAGAAATTTGCTGGCTGTAGCAACATCCGCTGTAACAACAGTTTGGATGTAACTGAATATGTGGCTTTGTCTGTTTACAGGAGACGGAGGATGACGTTAATGCGTTATCGTGTGGCATAATTCGTCCAGGATGAAGACAAGTTCTTGTCAGACTATCTTCCGCAGGATGCGTAAGCATCATTACCATCTGATCAAACGTCTTTTTGATCTACCGTGCCACCTGGGATGTGAGCGTGTCGGAGATCGGCTATTTTAACAAATGAACAACCTTGGTATTCATACAACCTCTTTCGCTGGATGAACCTGATGAGGGTCAGTGGTAGCCATTGCTGACGATTGTATCCCCGTTCCGGCTGTCCTCACCGCCTCGTCTTCCTAGGAACCTTCGCCTCTTCCTTACATGCCGCAGCTTCCTTTCGAGGTTGGTTTTTTTTTTTTTTTTTTTTTTTTTTTTTTTTTTTTTTTTTTTTTTTTTTTTTTTTTTTTCAAGTACTGTTAAAGTATTGAACATGTGAAGTAGATGGAATTTTGGAAGATAAAACACGTATAGACCAGTGATTTGCCGAGACACATTCCACCAATAATGCAACTTATAGTACAAACACAAATATTACATGCACCTGATACACAGCCAGCTAGCAAACACAGCTCTGTAGTAAGGATCAAAATGGTGGAAAACAGAACTATTTCTTAACAAGTTTGAACGTATTGGTCACTATAACAAAGTGAGGAACCTAAATACGCAGCTAACGAAATAAGTAGGTTCAAATGAAGACATCCACCGCTACGGAACGGAATGTTAAAAACAGAACCCAGTGGAACCGAATTAACTTGTAAACACACGGTCCTGTGGTACTGAACCAAAAGGTGGAAAACTGATGACTGTTTTGAAAATGTTGGGTCCCTGTAATGAGGTAAAGGCACGAAAGGACAAATAATGACACAAATACACACTGGAACTGGCCTGCATTGACAACCATAAATCACGAGAGAGGTGTGGAACCAACCTAATTAGATGTGTATATACACCATCCCCTCTCTCCGCCTTAAATATTTAGCCAACCTATTTTAACATCAACAATTTCCATTCTGCTTTGCAGTTGTCTCCACGGTCGTTTATCCTATTCTAGGAAAAACTTTAAAATTCTATGTAAACATTCTCCTAAAAAATAAGACAAGACATCTGAACCCCAGAAAGAAAGTAACTAGACTAAGGGACCGTTTCTGGACAGGACTCAAATTTGAAGTGCATGCCTTGATCGGAAAGAACATTTCGTTTGATTTAACTGTATTATTTTATCTAGACAATAAAACTTGATGGTATCTAAAACTGAATGATTGGTGCATTGCAGAAATGTAAAGGATGCACTCTTAGAAAATTAAACAAAACGACACGCGTAGTTTTGGAAATAAATTATGTCATCATCCAGCTGCATATCAAAATCTTTTCTTGAGTGGCAAGTGAATTGGCAAAGGATTCTGAATAATAGGTAAAGTAAACATCGTCATTATTTACATTCTCCTAACGTGCATTTATCACCTATACAGACAGATACACAATACTTTAAGCTTCCGTAAAAAGCTCATTTATCTCATGAGCCATACATAAATTCCACAATCAACTCAAGTTTGGCTATTACATAAACAAGTTTACTAGTAATTAACATTTACATGTATGGTGTAAGTGTTATGCAAGTTCGATTATTATAACTATATACTATTGCGTTAGTTTTCGTAAAGTTTAAATTTAAAATAAAGTTTTATTTCTTTTTTCCCCTTGCCTCACTTTGATATCCACAAATGGCAATACATTACATCGAATGTCACGTACAATCACTCGGCAGAGGTCATAACTCCATTGTTTATAAATGATGCTACCTAGTATTCTTTTTCACGAAATAGCATTTGCTGCGATACCGTAGGATTTGTGTAGGCGTATGTGTTACAATTAGTTTACAGACTGCCAGTATTGTGCAAAAAAATTCGTTTTCGAATTTCAGGTGTCTGATCCGAAAACGGCAACATTCAGGGCGACTCATATTTGAAAGTATCCACAACTCCCGTTAGTGATTCGGGTAAACTTTACTGGTTTATTACGTATTGATGCGTAGAAAGGGTTTACCAGGTTAAAAGTATAAGTAATTTGTTTGGTAATTTTAAATAAGATACATATATATATATATATATATATATATATATATATATATATATATATATATATATATATATATATATATATATATATATATATATATATATATATATATATATATATATATATATATATATATATATAGACGATGAAATGTGTCTTATTTATTTGAGCAAACTAAAATACCTTTAGTCCTTTTGGACTGTATGATGCATTGGTGTCATCTTGCAAATTGATATGGAAAGGCACTCGTAGTTTTGGAAGGAAAACAGTTTATTCCGCTATCAATACAATTATTCCAACGATACCTAATAAGACATTAGCCAAAATGGAATTACAACATGAACATAACTTAAAACGTTTTGACCTAGAATGTCATAATTGTTATCTGTCGTATATTATTTTCAATCCCACACACATTCTTTATACATCTATGACACTTAAAGACAAATTTATTGTCACAGTAGGCTATATAAATTTCTGTCTATAACTACTGACTTGGAACGTCTTTGTTGTACTCAAAATTCCCCCTGCAAAACCAAATAAAAAACATTGAAATATTAAGTCACGTTCCAAGAATCACATTAACGATTTATTCATTCTTAGATCAATTTTTTTGCTGCTGCATAACAATAGAACAAATTAGTGAACATCATCCTTAATTTCTACAAACAAAAGTCTCCATACTACTATGCTATGTTATCAGGCAAAAGTAAAATTGTAAAGTCTCAAAAGATTTATCATTTGCCGGTAGGATATTACTATCAAATGACTTGGTGATAGTCATTATGATAAAAACATCAAACCTACCAGACCTATCTGTGGTGGTTTAAATTTACTGGAGATATCCAAGTGGTGATTATATGACGTCTACTATACAAGGTGAATAGTAATTAGGATGGTGATATGTATGGCTAACAAATTTTCTGCCCAAACAAGTTTCGAAAGGAAGATATAATGTTCCACGACAAATATATGTCTGGACCGTCTAGCCTTTTGTTATTTTCGATGTGTCATATGCTGTCTCACCAAAATTCACGATTCAGTTTATCTGATATCAGGGTTCATCCCGCCATTGTTTATTGGCGATTAGTTTTACCTTTCACACAATAACATTGTTCATCTCCTCTTCAACCTAAAAGATCGAGCAATACAATATTTCATTGTTATGTAGATTTAATTTGCATTTTTGCTGGCTTTTCGTAATGATTGCATACTATGTATATCTGTATTTTGAACTTTACCTTATCCACAATCAAGTTCATATCTACTTGGCCAGTAACATCTGTTCTATAAACAACAGAATACATCGCTAATCTTTTATATGATTGTGGATTAATGTTCAGATCACTATTAATGGTTAATTTAATTTGAGTTCAAGATATAGTCTTGATTCTAAACATAGAAACTTCTAGAATGGAAGTTTCCATTAAGTTGACAGAGTATTTTCAGAAAACGGTAATTGCCACCTAGGTCAAGTAGTGAAGCATATAGATTTTTTAACTATGAATTATTTATTCTTGCCATCTTATCCGCAGCAGAATAATTCTTACTGTTGTATTCAGATTGTACTGTGGGTGCAATTATTTATTAAAGTTCTTATTCACTGGAATTATTATTGGACTAAAGCATCTATTTCAAATTATAATGAATTCAGATAAGGTCATCTTGGATTATATTGTTGTGATACATCAAAAGACTGTTAACAAATCTTCACATTCCAGGCCATTGTCACATTAACACATTCGAGACTACATGCACATCAACAAATTCAGTATTGGAATTTATTTGGAACACCAATGGAATTCATTTGAACTTCATACATTTGCACTTTTTATGAAGATTTGGGATTTAATTCACGATACTATAATTTTGTTTTTTTACTTTGTATTCTTGAAAAATAAATTACTTCTTGAATTTTCCAAAACTTTTTGGTTTCGCTATTTTATGTTGCTTCATTTAGGACTTAGGGCTGTAACACCAGTATGTAAATCTGGAATAAGATTGATTGATTAATTGTATTTATACAGCGCACAAGAAGTTTAGGGTTATTTGGCATCATATCAAAGGTTGTATGTAAGATTATTTACAGTTTATACAAGGTTGATGATTGACCACAGATAATAAAGTCAAACATTTGAAACGAAACGATGAGATCTCGAGGGTAATTTATAAAGCTTTCCGATTCAACGGGAAAAGTGTTTCAATGCATATTTATGTGAAAAGGTACTTAGCATGGACGACGGTATATACATTACATAAAAATACTCAAAATGATTGCATACAAGCTATATCTTAGAACAAATGTCTAATTCCTTCATGAATTTTACAATGCAAGAGACATTGATTATATCAGAATGTTGCTTAATGTGTTGAACATTGTAGTAATGATTGCGTGCAGTTTGGTGATCGAAGCAATCTGTAATAAAGTACTTATCTGTGAATGGTTCATTTCAAAAAACATACTCATGTACGAGCGGGTTATATAAGCATGACCAAGTCTAATTCTTACAATGACTACCTTTTCCCTACGGATGGTTCTGTAGGAAGGAGCTCAGTATTCTAGAGTTCGCGTGATTTCATGGAACTTGTTATTCACTGCATCATTCCATGATGCATGCCACTTAAGACACAAAGACACATTATATGTTCACGGGAAAGAAGATAATTATATTCAATAGCCTTTGTAAGATATCCCGAGTAATGGAAACTACACTTGTGTTTTATAACTGCATACCTAATATATCTTTCTAAGGGTTTACGTACAGCTTTCATTCCAGAGTTCGTAAAACCGTATTGTTATGTTGCAATGTTTGATTCATTCGTTTGTATTGAATGGATTTGACAAACGTGTTGTAACCTGATGTTGCCGTTTGAAAGTACTTCAAACCTAGTAACATTTTAGTATTGATAGAAAAATATGTAATACACATGTTAAGTGAAGTCGTCTTAATTTCAAGTTGGTTCATTGGAACCTCATAATGATGACACGAAATTCTAGAAACCTTTCCTTCATCTAACGTTCGAAAATGTTACACGTTCCATCTGACAATCTTCAAATTAATTGCAATAAGATTGATTTAAATTAACATAATGCAGCTGATATGTATTTCTCCATTTATTTACATTGCTTTAGATCAAACCACTAATGTCACTATTGGAGAAAACGTGACGATTGATTGGTTCTACAGCCAGCAAGCAATAAACTGCACTCTGAGGGTTATTTACTCAAACGATGGGATAATGATGAACTTGCCACCAAGCAATGAGCCTCAAATTTTGCCTGCTTTTCGGGAGAGTCTATTATATAGCAGGGAGGTATCGAGATGTTATATGTCACTAACTTTGTTAAATATAGGACAATCGGAAAGTGGCGTCTACAAAATTGAAACCCTATATGGAAGTACTGTATCTGGTTGCAAACATCTGATTGTGGAAGGTACGAATAATGTATACGTACGAATG
Source organism: Megalonaias nervosa (assembly GCA_016617855.1). Classification (NCBI taxonomy): domain Eukaryota; kingdom Metazoa; phylum Mollusca; class Bivalvia; order Unionida; family Unionidae; genus Megalonaias; species Megalonaias nervosa. The sequence continues at coordinate 15,866 of JAECUM010029992.1, forward strand.
TAGTGACTAAATAATGCTAATTATTTTCTCTCCTCTCTACTCTAAGATATCCATTGGTTAAAGTATGTAACATCGAAGACAACAAATTGGAATATGCTTGTCAATATCGTAGCTCTCTTATAGTCACAGTCGGGGGCCACTTCTTGTAAATCTAAGAGTCAATATATTGAATACAGAACACTACGACCTCAGATATTAGCTTTCAAGAATTTGCGGGCAATTTCGATGGTTATTATATACACACTAACAGATGTAGTTTGACTAACAAATTCTGTTTGCACAAAGGAATAAAATATATCGGGTGATGGAAAACTTTGTGATAACCAGCATATTAATGATCACTATCCACAAAGGTAAAAGAAAGTTAAAGATAATAGATCGTCAACACTCGCATATTGAACGGGACATGTAATAATCATACCTTTCTCTGCGCAGAAATTCGTGTTAATTATATTACATCATTCCAATTTAATTCTTTGTTATACACCTTTTCTGTACACATTAAATGTGAATACGAATCGGTTCGCGTCTACTTTTCATATAATTGACAGTTTGGGTCTAGTGTGTGCCATACTACGGCAACAAAAATATGGGTAGAATCTTTGGACATACTGTAATATTAATATCATACCAGAGCGTCACTTGAATACAGATGCTAATGTAGACGACATCAGACTATGAAACATTTTGACACATTAATTCGTACATGTATATTTGAGTATAAAATTTAGACATATAACAATAGTGATATATATATATATATATATATATATATATATATATATATATATATATATATATATATATATATATATATATATATATATATATATATATTAGCATCTTATATTTTGACCCCGCAGCAACAGGACAGACAACTGATTTGAATATCTCTCCACGTTCAGGACAAGATCCAAAATCCAGTTTTCTATTCACAGACTATAAACGAATCTGCTTAAAGGTATATATCGAATGGTATATACATTAAAAATGACATGGCTTTCACAGTGCTGGAATTAAGAAATTTGATATACCAATCCAACTGGTATATGAAATAGTGATTCGCCCGTAACGCATTAATACTCGTACATAAATATTGTTTCAACATTACGTTATATTTCAACAGTAAGCTGTCGCTTCCATATTCTCTAATTCGGTTATGTGTTTCCATTGTTTAATCATTAGCGTTGTAATAAAATAACAGTAAAAATAATGTATAATCCTCGCCTTAAAAATAAATTAATCATTGTGCAGAACTCCACATAAATCCCCGCCCCTCTCT
>JAECUM010029995.1:0-21284 GCA_016617855.1 Megalonaias nervosa
TTGCCCTGTAGAAACCTGTCACGCACATCCTAGCGTTCGATTGGTTCAATGAGATTTGAAAGTCAGAACAGGACTGTTTTTGTTTACAACTGTTTGAATTATGTTGAAATGATAAAATTTAAATCAACAACTTAGCAGATCAAGAATGGCACGCGAGTTTGAATGAGGGATAGATAAACAAGCGTGGAATTAAAAGTATACTTGCCCTGTAGAAACCTGTCACGCACATCCTAGCGTTCGATTGGTTCAATGAGATTTGAAAGTCAGAACAGGACTGTTTTTGTTTACAACTGTTTGAATTATGTTGAAATGATAAAATTTAAATCAACAACTTAGCAGATCAAGAATGGCACGCGAGTTTGAATGAGGGATAGATAAACAAGCGTGGAATTAAAAGTATACTTGCCCTGTAGAAACCTGTCACGCACATCCTAGCGTTCGATTGGTTCAATGAGATTTGAAAGTCAGAACAGGACTGTTTTTGTTTACAACTGTTTGAATTATGTTGAAATGATAAAATTTAATTGTTCGAGAAAATTTGGTGAATCAAATTTGTTTATTTGAAACGCAAAAGGACGCTATATAATGAAGATATACGTACCATGTTTATTCTTTCAGTTATACACAGCGTTAGTAAGAGTCAGGGAGGAGTTGTGATTTACATGTTGCTGGATATAACAAAGCAGATAAACTTTGATTTAAATAGTCCGTCCTTTTGAGGATTTTGTAAATATATTCATCATCATCATCATCATCATCATCATCATCAATCCCTTAACCCAAGAGGTCGTTGGGGTACCACAGTTGACTTTATAACCAATTCTCTCCATCTTTCCCTGTTCTCTACTGCCCTTTAGGAATCTCCAAATCCCATACCTGTCCACTCCTTAATGTTGTCTTCCCACCTCTTTTTCTGTCTGCCTCTTCTTCTGCACCCTCGCACTGTGCCTTGCAAGATTGTTTTTGCCAGTCCAGATGATCTTGAGACATGACCGTACCACTTCAGTTTGCGCATTTTTACACAGTGGCCAAGAGGTCTTCATAGGATCCGATGGCTCGTTGGATCCTGTTGTGGACTTCTTCGTTGGTCACATAGTCAATGTATGAGATGCCCAAGATCTTGCGGTAGCATCTCATGTCGAAGGTTTGAATCCTTCTTTGTAGATCTGATGTGAGCGTCCACGTTTCACAAGCATACAGAAAGATGGATATGACAATCGAGCACATCAGCCTTATTTTGGAACCAAAAGCAATGTTGGTATCTTTCCATATTGGTCTCAACCTTGTTATTGCTGCTGTTGTCTGGGCAATCCTGCAAAGTAGACATATATTCAAGGATTTGAATATCTGATTTCATCGAATTATGTGAAACATTTCAGGACCTCAGTCATAGTCTACGTTCATGAGATTATATTGATGAAAAAGCTTTTGGATTAATAATTCCGTTAAATTCAGTGGTGTTATCACGGTAGGACAAAAGCACTATAGAAGCTTGGTTCGGAATACCTTAGACCAGTTTCCGGATTAGTGTGAAATTTATAGTACATTATTAGGAATACATTCCAGCAATTTATACACTGTAACTTATTTTTAATTCTTTCACTTTGTTTGATTTTATATTTTATTTAAATAAATTTATATTTTGGAAACTTGAATGCTTGTTTGGGTTTTACCTAATGTTGTTAGTTGATTTTTGAGCCCTAGACGTAACACATTATCAAGGAAATATACGTTTTTGTAATCTGTCTGTGTGGTACAAAATCAAAATAGTTGTATCTTGCCTGCGTGGTACTAAAGACACATTTTTGTATCTTGTCTGTGTATTACCAAAGATACATTTGTATGTTATCTGCTTGGTACAATACCAACTAAATGCAGCAATTTAGATTTTTAAAATCTACTAGAAAATGCTTTTTAATGGGTCTTCGTTTTCTGTAACATGCTATTTGTGTACATTGGATTTGCTGTCAAACTTCCCACTTATGACAATATATAGTTTAATTAAAATTTATCTACAGTCCATTTCTTCTTATTCTTTTGAAAATAATATTTCTTCGCATTTTTCCATTCATTGTTCATATATGAACAATAGAGCAGGAGAAAATAAAAAATTGTGATTTTGTATCTAAGTTATTGTTATTGTTGAGCTGTTATGTTCATTCAGCAGTTTTTTCCTGGATATTTATGTCTTCTAAGACCCCATCAAACTACCAGTCCGGTATTGAAACCGCCTATTTAGTGAGACCTCCAAAGTACTGAGAACATCCCGGTATTATGACCAACCCAGCACTGAGACTACCCCGATATTGACAAGTCACTTTGCTGCAACCACCTCGTTACTGAGACCACAACGATACTCAGAATACCTCGGTAGAGAGACCACCCTGTGGCTGAAACCATCCTGTAATGAGACTACTCATATATTATGACCACCCATTAATGAGACCACTCCGAAACTCTAAGACTACACATGTACAGAGACCATTCCGGTACTGATACTGTCCTAATATGGAAATCATCTTAGCACTGAGATCAACCAGTATTGATACCAGCCATGAAACCGCCATGCTATAACAATAGTAAATATAAAGAACGATTTTTCCTTTCAGTCTTCCTATGTTTTATGACCAACCCGCTATTACAGATTACGGCAAACATGTTTTATGATTCAAATGCCTATTCTACCACTCAAATATGATCATCAGCGGCATTGGATTGATATAAGAAGTCGCGTCTTTGCAATGACCATCAACGACAGTCATATGATCTAGGAAGTCCTATCTATATAATAACACGTGCCACGCGAAAGCGATCACGAGCGAACCATGCGTTAATTGTCAATTGTGTCTAAACACGCAACAAACAACCTCATAAAGAATGACGCAACAGTCAGTATATATATTATCTATGCAGAAGCAAATAAGTCAACTGTATGAAATTTATGCATCTCTGTTTCAATTACGTAATTCTAATTCACAAAAGACCTATTTATCAACATTTTTATCGACTTAGTAATCGACCTTCATATTTTCTGTTTATCTTGTACGAATATAACTCTCTGTCTCCATCACACACACACACACACACACACACACACATCTACCTTCTTGTCTATCTATCAGTCATACATACGTACTCAGATACAGACGTGTTAGGGTACTGAATCCAGAACCATGACTGCTGTAGTTTTATGGCTTGAAAATAAATATTTACTTTCTATCGTTTTATTTAATTCACTATGTGTATTTTCTTCAGTTTGTTGCCTCTCCATTTAAACATGTCCCATTATAAGTTCTAAGCATTTCTTTAAAAACAATTGTTTGTTTGGGAGGGGGGGGGGAGGGTTGGATCACAATTATTTCAGTTGTGATAACTGGTACAGATTAAGAGGCTAAAACCGTGTAAGACATATACAAGACATGCAACAAATCAAATTAAATTAAACACTATTTACAAAACTTTTGATGTAAGTATTGCCTCACAGATCTAAATGTGTAGCGTTGGAAAGCAAACTCGAAAAATACATAATAAATGATAGCACAGGAAACAACATACATACATACATACATACATACATACATACATACATACATACATACATAAGTACGTACGTGCGTGTTTGCGTGTTTGCGTGCAAGCGTGCATACTATTTCGAGAAATCCGCACGACTAATTTCGTCATAAATTGTATAATGTTTAAGCTAAACTTTGAAGAAAAAAAACCATCTCGGTGGGAGTTAAATCAAAATACTCTTCAGAAGACTTCTTAGTCCATGTTTGTATAGTCGGCCATCTCTATGCAGGTTTTACTTGGACCCTCCTGTTATTGGCTTCCACTCGATGAATTTTCTCTCAGCCTATTCTAAGATTTAAGTCAATTCTTGCAAGGATGTGATCTTCCTAGAAAGAATGTTCACATCAAGGTCAACTTTTTCAGGTAAAATATATGTATTCCAGAATGTACCCTTTATATTTTGATTCAGCTCGACTAAATTCGCCAATCCTTAGTCTAGGGCCTAGGGATAAATGTTTTGAAAATACATGGTTGTCCCTGGGAAGCCAGCTTTTTTGAAAAACTGATTGTCCAGCAGATTTTTCTGGCTGCCCAGTAAATTGCTACAACTGCCACAAGACTGCTGTAATCAAGACCAATCAACAACTTTCGCCATATAATACTTGTAACTCAACATTAGTTTTGCTAACGGAAAGTGTCGCACGTGTTAGTACACTTAATTAATCTGTTTGAGATCAGCCGTAAAGTATAATCAAAATAATTTCCTTTCTTTGTTTTTGGTCTTTTTTGTGATGTTTTTGTAGTCTTATAAGCCAGCTCCCAAACCTCGTGGTGTATTGTTGTCCATCAGCTTTCTAGTAGTTGACCAGAATCCTATAAATATTTTATATTTATCTGAGTTTACATTACGTTCTTGTTAATCCGATACGATTATTCCTGTTTCGAAACTGTCAAGAAAATGGACACAAGCCACAAATTATTTTTGCTTATATAGTCTCCACACTCGTTTGTCTGTCTTGAACTTTCCATAGTGTCCAAATCCCAATAAAAGTAACTTCGAAGATGAACTCAAGGTGACAAGCAAAGGTTAACGGGCATCTTTTTTTTTTCAGAACTGTAAACAAAGCCTGCCGTGGGTCACACATTTCCGTGTAGAATATTTGTTTAGTCATTACCCTACAAACCAATACAATATGTAACAACACATATGATTGGTTTGATTCTATCATATTTTCCATATTCGTTAGGTAAAGTAAGAAAACAGAAACAACCGCTTCATACTACAGACAGTGCCCATTTCTTCTACCGACCAATGCGAAAGCGTACTACTAAATCATATGCATTCAGTGTGTCAAGTCAGACGCAACCAGCTTGAAATGGATCAATATAAAATAGAGCATATATTAGTCGATAATGAAAGTAACATTTTACTATTTAGTAAAAAGAATCTTTTTGAGAGTTTATCCTAGTTGCAATGACAGGAAATAGAAACAATGTTTTATTGGCGGAATTTCTGTCCTTTTGTTGACTTGAATTTAGAAAACCAATTACTGAAATTAGCACTCGACTCTTCGGTGCGCAATGTAAATTTAAAAAATGCGGAGGCTCATATGGTTTTCTCTACACAGGATCTTGCATAAAGGATGTGTCTATACTGATACATATAGGTTTGATCATGAGTAATTTAGAAACATTACTGAATTTTTAATATCATCATGGTTTGCTATGCAAGCTGAATTAATATCGTTAGTCCAATAGAGAACGACAGCCTTAGAGTGCTTCCAAATATGTGTGTACAGTTAACTTCACCATAACTGCAAACTTCTTGTGTTATTTGCGGATAACAAGTAAAATTAATACCTTTTGTCTGCCTCAATGATTTTCAGTAGTATATTAAACACATTTTCAGATAGGACGACTGTTGCCGTTTGTAGAATGTGTAGATTTGACAATGTAAGGTATGGTGTTTTGCTCATTGTTTAATATCTATGCATTCGAATACATAACGTTTAGACAATTTACCATGTATAGAGTATATATGGTCACCAATATTACATTTCCTATTGTGTTTTGAAACCTTATGCTTCAGATCTGATCACGAAGGTTTCTACCACCATACTTAAAGCTTCCGACCCCTCATGATTTCGTGCCCCATCAATTTCATTCAGTGAATATTTTTGGAAATTCATAAATTTGTACTATAACTGGCTTATGCTCACCTTACTTTAGTCTTAAATTATATGTGTTCTGGACGAATTTTAAGTAGTTGCTGTCACGTAAATCACCATTTTCTGAAGTAATACATGCACATATAGGTGGTCACATTGGCCTTTGACTCATTTGTTGCATAACATGACGAGGCTGATAATTTATTTCAATCCTAAATTGAAGAGAGATCAATAGTCATAGCAAGCAAGGTAACTATTGATTAGACAGATTTATTTTAATATTGTTTATGATTTTCTAAAATGAAGCTCAATACTTAATTGTTGCCTGACATGCATCATTGCTATTGTTGGCTCGCATGAACTTGCAATATAATTTAATAGTCACTAATGTAATCTTTGACAAGTACTCATGCATTCTTCTACTATACATAGGTCTGTCAAGTAAATTCAGGGTGGTTATAGGACTAACGGTACTAATGATATCGGTGGAATGGGATCCAGTCTAGAAACGGGTGAACATAAAACAGATTATATATGGATGTGGCTGGCCAGGATTGGATCATAATGAAAGAAACATTTTAGTAAAAAGAATCTTTTGAGAGTTTATCCTAGTTGCACATAAGAAAAAAATAGAGACCGTGTTTTATTGATGGACTTTTAGTCCTTTTGTAGGCATCAGTTTAGAAACTCATTACTAAAATCAGCACCTGGCTCTTTGAGAACTCATGTAGATCCAAAACAAATGCCGATTGCTTTGATTATGAACATTCGGAAATGTAAAGTTACTGAATTTTAATATCATGATGTTTGCATATGTTACTATTGGAGCTGAATTAGTACCGTGAGTCCTTATGGTTTCACCCCCTGGGGCAAGTAGCACGGACTGTGATTACTTAAACAGATAGTAGTCAGCTGACACACGTGCATTAGTGTGGGTTCTTACCGATAGAAATCACTCAACATTCAACTACGAATTATATTGGAAAAGTTTGGGTACTCTGCTAAAGGTATCCAGAGGGGCCGTTTAACGATCAAATGTTAGTCGCTGTAACAATATATCAGATTCCAGTATAAATTTTAACATTATATTTTTTTAAATATTTGCTGGTTTATCAGACCGGGCTTTTACATTGAGGACAAATGTTTGCCCGGTATTGACTTTTGGTTCTCCCGGGCAACAAATGTTTCTATCCCTGGGGATCAAAGCAGACTCATAATTAAAAAAGATCTTAAAATGTTTGAAATATATGATCTTATAGAACATAGGTGGACGCCAAAAAATGTCATCTTCCAATTAACAAATGTTTATTATATATTTCAAAATGAGATATTCAAATGTACCAGTGGGGGAAAGAAATGATATCGCCACAGTGGCCATACCACTTTTGTCGCCACAGTAGCGAGATCAATTTTAGAACAACTTTGTTTTCCCATTTAGGAAATATAATTGACCTTATGAATGTTATTCAGATCAATATTGGGGTTTTTTGTTTTTTTTTTTTCAATCCGCAAGAAATGCAGTGTTACGTATATCTATATAGTATGCTTAATTTTTTCCGTGACTGAGAGTTGTAGATGGAGTTATTTTGTTAACTTCCCATTATAATTATGGATATTTCATAAAAAAATTTTTATTAAATTAAAGTGTCGGTGTGATTTCTCAACCACTGTTCTTTGAATGTTGACATGTGTTTAACTGCATTTAAAGTACACATTGAATTCTTAAGTGCAAAAATAATTTTCATCACTTGGCCTTTAACTGCAAGCATAATGTACACAAAGTGGAAGAAACGATCTCACTTTACCATTCCTTCACAATAATCAAGATAAACAATAACTGCAACACATTAACGTCCTGCAAAGCCCTGTGTCTGACACAAAATTCTGAATCCCTGATGGATTTTTTCCCCATCCAACACCGATGCATAATCAAGGATTATTTTTCCCCCGTTAGTGAATTAAAAATGAATGGTGAAGTCAAAATGGCGTATTGTGAATACTAATGTAATTTTTTTTTTCAAACAGCAAAACGTCTACTAAAAATATCCACACCTTAAAATAGAGATTAAGAAGTTAAGTTTACACTGACAGAAAAAAATTAGTGTAAACTTTAAATGACGTTAAAATACATATTAGCGTTCAAATAACAGATGCCGAGACCACTTAGTTAATGGCAATACAAGGTGTCCAAATTGTGTACTGCATATTGCATGCGCAATGAAACAAATGTTAATTGATATAAAAAAAATAGTCCACTCCATAACATTAATCGAAACAGACAAAACGGTAATGCTATAATCCTCGATTCATCTGGATCTTAAAAAAATGTATATTCTTCATACTTAATAATAGTTATATGAATTTAACAATAATAACAGTTACAACCACGGCTGTTTTATTTGAAATCGGACTACAGAATGCATATGCAGATAGTCCTAAAATGTAAGATGCCGCCCCTGATAATTGTGTTTTGAGGTCTTCGTCTTACTGCCTAAACAACGGCGATGTTTAGCGTGTTTCGAAATCGATTAACATCGGAACCAGAAGTTAAATTTTCAGGAATATGTCACACACTTGGCAACCCAGATCGACGCTTTTCTACAAATTAAAGTCATATTGCATTAGAAGGACTTTACTTTGATCTTCTTTTCTAATAAATTCAAATTCTCGGGGTGCAAGGGACAATTTCTGTGCACATATTTGATGTTACATACACCTGCCAAACATAAAAATTCATGAAAAAAAAAAATATATATGAGTGAGGTCAAAACGGTCCATATTTTTGGAAAGGTATAATAAAGCAAAACATAATATCATTCACTTGACCTGACAAGTCAGTGGAAACTAATAGAATAAAAAGCTGATGCATGCATTTTTCATGTCCGGAGGCCATTTTTGAGAACATGTGATGCTCACAGTTCAAACGCAAGCCCTTCCTCTGGGTGATAATTTTGAAAAACATTGTGTACTTAATAGCTTGATGCAATTCAAAATAGTTGTCGTCCAGGCAGTTTTTGAGATATTCTACCTGCCTTGAACCAACGTGTCTACTGCTGTAAGTGGCCAGCTCTGCTTCCTAAACGACTATTGGTATTTCACTGGCTACATACCGTGCAGTGACTACATGAGGTGTACATGCCTCATATCAATTACAAGAAGAACGCAGGCTGGAAAGACCAAATTCACAAATATATCCATATATTTAATTATTACACAATGATAACTCAAAAAGTCACACCATAGCTTTAAGTTAAGAAATTTGCCATGGACCAGTTTTGTAAAAAAATAAATTAATTTCTGTCAAAAGTTTTGTACATATCACATATTTGGACATTACATAGCAAAATGGTATGCAGGAAATTATACTTTCTGCAAAAATAATAATGTAATTACTCTTTAGAAAAGTGACCACATTGCGGCAAAAAGCACTGCATTGTGTATAATGAGTGCTAAGAGCCTTCTTAAAAAGAACTAAAATTGTGTGTAATGGAAGATGTTTTCTGTCTTTTCATTCCTTGACAATGTTGACTGAAAAGCTAAGGATATGTGTTGAATAATTTTTTTAAAAAACGTCCACAAATAAGCAACATGTCACCAGATATTTACATTTCTAATGTACTTTAAAAGTAATTTTAGCCAGACACACAGACAAAAAATCTTGACCTGGTATTGTTGTTCTAGTAATGCTGATATAAAAATGGGGGGGGGCTAACTTAGAAATTGGGCAAAAAAAGGACAAAGGAGGGAAATATAATGTGGCTAATGTATAATAATTACTTGCATATGCATACAGAACAAGAAAATAATAACAGATGTGGTTCACTGCACCAATTAAAAAAATAACAGTTTTTCTTCAGGGTGCAAGGGACAGTTTCTATGAGAAGATCCTTAATCATTTTTGTTGGCAGAATGTTACAAGTGATGTTTGTAAATACTGCAGATCTTGTCACACTTGTTAAATGGTAGGAAAAACCCAATGAGAAGATACTTAAGGTTAATCTGCAACATATTCCTGCATTTAACAAACAATTTAGCCAACAACAGTAGACTTTGTCGGTCCTTTAACTAAGACCAGGTTAGGCAACCAATGCGTGTTGACCATAATGAGTGCATGCACAAGATTTCCAGAGGCAATTCCTTTGAGGAATATTAAAACTAAAACCATAGTAAAAGCTTTGATAATGTTTGGTTTTCTTTACACTTTGGGCCTTTCCAAATCTGTCTAATCTGATCATGGGTCAAATTTTATGTCTGGAATTTTTCAGCAAATTGTGCATGAATTAGGCATCCATCAGTTTATATCTTCTGCTTATCACCCTGAAAGTCAAGGGGCGTTTTAAAGATTTCACCACTCTTTGAAAAATAGTTTTTGGTCTTATTGCTGTTAGGGAATTAGTTATGTTTTAGTACTTTTGAACTAGTTTTTGGCATAATGTCCGTGAACCATTGATGTTATTAAAAGAGAAACTTCTTTCAACCGAAGATTCAGAGATTATTCTTCTTGACTATTTCTCTGATTTCAAAGAAAAGTTGTCAAAGGCTTGCGAAGTAGCAAGCACTAATTTCCACTATACTCAGTCAAAAATGAAATTAAAGTATGACAGAAATAAAGCAGAAAGGATTTTTCAGCCTGGTGACAGAATACTAGCTCTCTTGCCCACACCCAAAATCTTCTCTAGGCTAAGCAGTATGACCCTTACACATCTTAAAAGGAAGTAAGTGACTTAAAATATATGATTAACACACATGAGAGGCGAAAAAAGAAACAACATTTCCATATAAACATGTTAAAAGTGTATGTTGATAGAAATAGTTCTGTTAATCATTCAGTCAATTTAGTTGCACCTGTCCCACATAGTGAGGATTTAAACGATGCCTTGCAGTCGGAATCATAAATATTGAATACTATGGATCAAAAACCTTCACATCTACATCTACAAGAAAAGAGTGAACTAAAACAGCTATTTTGTGAGTATGGGCACTTGTTTACAGATGTTTCAACACGAATAAGTAAAATCTACCATGACGCTGAAATTGTAGATTTTACACCTGTGAAACAGCGTCCTTGCATGATGAATCCACTCAAGCAGAAATGCTTGAAAAAAGAAGCACAATATTTGCTGGAGAATGATTTCATGGAACCAAGCAAAAGTAGCTAGGGCTCACCGTGAATTCCAGTGCCGAAGCCAGTAAACCCATACAGCTGTTAATCCAAAATATTCTTTTAATGAATTAATGCTAGAGCACTGCAATTCCAACGAATGATTATATTAAATAAATGAATAAATCCTCTCAATACTCTTACAAGACCATTAATACTTTTTAGAATGACTGATTCCTCACAACAATCAACTTATATAGAAATTTAATACGCAATAGCAATAATGGAATATAAAAGGCTTTGAATAAATCATTCTGGTATTTAAAAGATTCTCAAATCAGTAAACAAGAGTCACGTGGTTTACTCTAGCTAATCAGGAAATAGGTTAGTTACCTTTTTTAATAAATACACGAACCACATTCACAAGAGCTCGTATCTTTGTTGGACCATGTAATGTTTGCTTGTACTTAACGATACTTCTCAACCTTGACATTTATGAATGAAACATCCTACGCACTACTATTATTATTATTATTATCGTGTGCAGTCCGTGCTCAGCCATTTAACAGCGTCATCATTAGCAAGGTGCAGAGCCTGTAGTCCACCTAGGAACTTTGTCAGTGGACAATTGTTCACAATGTGTGACATGGTCTGAAGAGCTCTACAGCAACAGGTAGAGTCAGTGGCCTGGCACCATCGGACAAGGTTGACTGCACAACGATCCTGTCCTGTTCAAACACGGTTCAGCGTGGTCCACAGATGAAGTGGAAGGTTGAAGCCAGGAGGGCAGACAGATGGCTCAGCTACGAGGGAGTGGATTACAACATCTGTTGAAGACCACTCGACACTCCATGCCGAAATAGCTGTCATATCCTCCGGCAACGAACCCAACCAGATTGGGCGTCTCGAAGTCAAATGGATTGCTGTATGTGAGGCGATGTACATGTACAGTGGAAGTTTCTCACTGGCATAGACCTTAGTCAACACTTTTGTGGTTGCTTCCTGGCGACGCAGATGTGGAGGAGGAATAATGCTGTGTACCGGCAGCCACGATAAAGGGGTAGGACGTAGTGTTCCAGAGATTATGCGCATTGTTATGTTGAGCTGGAAATCATTTAACTTAGTGTGGTTTGATCGATCTCAGACAGGAGCGCAATACTCGGCTCTCGAATAAAAAAGAGCTAGTGCTGATGTCTTGAGTGTCTGAGCAATAGCGACCCAGGTTGAGCCTGCCAGTTTGCAGAGTAGGTTGTTTCGAGTGATAAGTTTTGCTGCAGTTTTCTTCATGTGATTGTAGAATGTCAGTGATCTGTCCAGTGTCACACCAAGGTATGTTGGTGTCGGGTCATGTTTTATTTGCTTCCAACTGAGGAGGATGCAAAGCTCATGGTTCGCATTTGCATTGTTAAGGTGGAAGACGCTAGAGACTATCTTTGTTGTACTTGGCTATAGACGCCATTTCTTGAAGAAGTCCGTCATATCCTCCAGGTCCTTGTTCAGTACCCCCTCAAGCTCAGTAAATGAGCGACTTTGGGTCCCGAGAGTAATGTCATCTGCATACATGAACTTGCGCGACTGTATTACAGGTAAGTCATTTTTGATATAGACATTGAACAAACTTGGCGAAAGAACAGACCCTTGCGAGAGTCCATTAGTCTGACGCCTCCACGAGCTGCATCTCTCTCTCTCTCTCTCTCTCTCTCTCTCTCTCTCTCTCTCTCTCTCTCTCTCTCTCTCTCTCTCTGATGTACACTCTGAAGTGCCTGTCGCGAAGGAAAAGTTCGATAGTCTCAACAATCCAGCGCGGAAATACTCTGGAAAGTTTCAACAGCAGACCTGCATGCCAAACCGTGTCATATGCCGCTGTTAGATCCAGAAAAACAACTCAAGTTTTAAGGTTCCTCTGAAACCCGTTTTCAACAAAGGTAGTCATGGCAAGGACTTGATCGCAAATTCTACGGCCATGCATGAAGCCTGCCTGCTCAACAGTTATGACATTCTGCAAGCCTGGACCAATTCTTTGGAGAATCCGGCGCTCCAGTACCTTAAAACAGACTGAAAGCAAGGAGATCGGCCGATTACTTGCCACATTGTGGAGAGCTTTGCCAGGCTTTGGGATCGCAATAATCTTTGCCTGGCGCCACAAAGTAGGAATGCACTTTTCCCTAACAACCCGGGTGTAAAAAGCGGCAAGTCATTCCTTTGCCTTCGGGCCAAGATGCTTCAAGAACTCAGGCAGGATGTTGTCATATCCTGCTGCTTTGCCTGATTTGATGCTGCATAGCACCGTTTCAAGTTCTGTTGTGTAAATGCCTCTGGAGTATTTTGATCCAGTTCATCTGACTTCCGAGGGCACTATTGTCACCACTCATCTCGTACTTGACGTCGGTGCTGTTTCTCCACGGGTGTTTTGCCACTTGTAATAAATGGCTAGCTACAGCATTTGGTTTGACAACAGGGTGAATTTGAACTAGTGGCTGCTGAGCGGTGCCAAGTCTTCAAGTCATGCTCCAGCATTTCCGCTGGAGCGCGTAAAGTTAAGTGATCCTAGTTTCCTCCCAGCGAGTGAGCATACCAGTGTCCAGGGATTCGATCAGGTGATCTGCTTTTTCTGGATCTCCAGATGCTTCGTACTAATTCAGAAGAGCCTGATGTCCAATATGGGTAAGTACTGGTCTATACTGACTGTGTGGGAAGTCGTCTAGAACAGTTTGGCTTACTGGCTGAGGATGGTCACCAATGGAGCTGACACAGCAGAGGTCCGGTGAGTAGTCCTTTTGCCATCTTACAGAATGAAAGGTCCCACATTGCTTGGAGTCGCGGGTCAGAAGGATGTCATTGTTCATTGCCCACTCTACCAAGTGTTCCCCGTCTTAATCAGAGTGTGATTAGCCCCAGTCAGGGTGATGACTGATGAAGTCGCCAATATAGACGACTAGGTGTTCGAGAGTTGAAAGCATATTGTTGTCCCAGTGGACAATGGGCGGTTTATAGACATTGTACCCTCCAACCTGGACCACATCGCAGAATCTGGTAGAGGAAACTGGGGAGGCATCAGTAATGTCTCAGCGTGCATACGTAGCACGGCCGAATTTGGAGTCTGGTTTTGATGAAATAAGGTCAAAGCCTCCAATGGCGTATCGTCCTGCTACCTGGTCTGCTACGTGAGTCTCCTGCAGACAGATTATGTCAACCTTATGACTGGGCTATAGTACTGATGATGGTTCGTTTGGCTGCTGAGAGCCCCTCGACATTAAGTTGTAAAACTCATAAGGCCAGTCCAACGGCTTGAAAGTCAGCGGACATTGGCACGTCAGGGGCTGCTCTTGGTAGTGGCACGTAACCGGGATTCATTGCTGAATTCGGTTTGCAAGTTGGATCCTTTGCTTCCGCAGCCTCGGGCGGAGCCTTGGCTGAGTACTGACGGGGAGCACGACGTGAATGCGGATCAGTGCTCCCCATCCTAAGCACTATACATGACTCATTGATTCTTATATGTGCCACTAGTTCCACAGATTGTTTTCACCCATCACAAATTAGATTTTATATCTCTCTACATTTCCATTATCTTTCCTCTGTACCAGCACTACTAATAATTTGTATTTTTACTTTATCTGTTACGTATACTGTTAGACCTGAGTTGGCAGTAAAGTTCATTTCTGTTCGTTGTATTATAAGTGCTCTGTTGTGTCTGTATTTGAACTGCTTAAATGATTTAAGGCTTTGTAAAGGATAGTATATTGCCAAAAATTCATTCTTTAACATATGAGAGAGAGAGAGAGAGAGAGAGAGAGAGAGAGAGAGAGAGAGAGATCCTAATCCAGTGTACATGGAAGGTACTTGTGTGTGCATTTTTCTGTTATATATTTGTATATCACAACTGTATTTTAATATTATCATTGATTAGACTTTAATAGTAAAAGTATCTGTATTTTCTCAGTATGTATCAGTTCTGTAAACATGAATTGCTGAATTTTCTACAAACAATTCTCTGAAACTTCGCAACTTGACGTACATTAAAACATTAAGAAATAACATATTACGTTTGCTGTTTCAGCATCTTTATTGTCAAAGTCTCCACGTTTTCACTGAAACAAGAAAAAGAAAAGAAATCTTCTTTCTAAGTCTTTTTGCCCCACCCCAACCCCAAAGATTATACTTTCATATATCGAAGAATTTTGTCCTTACATCGATGAACACTAGTTAATTTGTAATATCTGTCTCCCTTGATCTAAGATTATTAGACATCAATTAATCATTAACATAATTAGTTTTGTAACGATTACTATGAGGACGACAATACGGTCGTCTTAATCAATTTTTTGTGTTACTCTCTGCTCTGAATACCCGAAAATTATTAACAAGTACAGACTTTTCTTCCACATGTGCGGAGGAATCTGTTTAGAATGCTTATGAAGGAAAATATAATGTTAAGAGTCGCTGAACCGTGTAACCTCTTTGACAAGGGGATGATAGTTATCATCACTCGAGACTTTTTTGTGCCACAGAGAAAAAAGTACAATATACTCAAACCAAGGAAAATATATACGATGGAAGACATGGTATAAAAGTACTAATCTTCATTGACGCAGAGGGCTATATATTCACAACTAGAACGAGATTTTAATTTGTTATAAAAACAAACAAAAAAACAAAACCAACCTCATCCTTATGGCTGGTACGTGGAGCAAAACCAGAATCCAGGGATAGCCTCTCTCTCTCTCTCTCTCTCTCTCTCTCTCTCTCTCTCTCTCTCTCTCTCATGACTTAACGTAACCACATCTAAATACTTTCAAGTCAACAATACGCACCCTTTGTTATTTTTATGAGGTTCTAATGTTTTGGACCGAATTGATTAGAAAAAGAAAATAAAAATTTTACAACCACTTAAGCCTCCTTACACTGGTGACTCTTCGAAATAACTTTCTGTATTCCATGATGTTGCCCTAGTCAATTCGATGGGCGATTTTGATGACACTGCGGTCATCGGAGTAGGCTGTGGCGGCCTTGATTCACCGGTATTACTTGCTGCGGCGCGTGACAAGAAATAGGCTGCTTCATTTAACAACCTTACTGCGTCAGTTATATCATTTTGCCTCACCTGATGCGCCATGTTCAAATGTTTTGCGCTCAATAAATGTAATCTACCTTTATACTGCAGTGGCGCCCAGTGTTATTTTCATAAAGTTGATCATTTAACAATCGAGTATCGTTCAGAAACACCGTGTAACAATTTTTTTGGCTCCTGGGTAGTAAGTGTTATTTCCTAATTGCTTATGCCTCAAAAGTACTTAAAAAATGGCTATTATTCCCCACAAACTTTGCTTTTGTGACCACGACAGTGATATTCCGAAATTTACCTATTTTCCAGAACATTCCAGACAGATTCAGTGCTGAGTAAACTTGGAGTAACTTCTAGAACTTTCTCGAACTGTCCAGTAATATAAACAGTAGTATAAATGCATGGCCTTAAGCCCACTAGTTCAATTTATTTCCAGCTGCCTAAGTTTATACATATCTGCATTTTTCTGAGATGGCATCAAGAGGCTGCAAGCATCCGGCAGACGCATTTTGCAGTGTCTGTGGCCAATTTATCAAGACAAGAGCGAAAAAGTACTCCGTGGAAGCATCTGCTAAGAAGTGTGAGGCCTACAAGGCATATTTCGGCATGCCCGTCGGGGATCAAGACAAACCCTGGGTACCTCATTTCACTTGCGAGCACTGCAAAAATACTCTGGAAGGTAAGATGGACAATTGTTGCTCGGAATTTTATGTTATAAAATTTGTTAAAATTTTTACAATTGTAAAAGTGTTTAATTTTAAAATGTTTTACAATTATCAATGTTATTGTAAAAATATATCATATATGAAAAATGTTACGATAATCTCTTACACATTAGTAATGGGTGAAATAAATGTATTTTTGTAGGATGGTACAGAGGGTTAAAGAGAGCCATGAAGTTCGCTATCCCAAGAATGTGGCGGGAACCCACTGACCACTCAAGCAACTGCTACTTCGGCTTGGTGGACCCTTCCAAACGTCGGACTGGCAAGAATGCACCTGCTATCACGTATCCGGACCTTCCTTCATCCATTGCCTGGTGCACCACTGCCCTGAGCTTCCCGTACCCACTCCTCCGGAGAGAGAGCAGCCGTCTTTAGAAGAGAGCAGCAAGTCAGAGAGCGAGGAAGACGTTGAAGATCCAGAGGTGGATCTGAGGAGAGAAACCCATTCTACCCCAACCAAAACGACCTCAACGACTTGATCAGAGATCTTGGTCTCACCAAGTCCAATGCCGAGCTTTTGACGTCTAGGCTCAAGAAGTGGAACTTGTTGGATGAAAGTGTGCAAGTCGCAGATCAGAGGAAGCGTCACCAAGCGTTTTCCAGCTTCTTCACCCGTCAAGATGGGCTCTGCTTCTGCCACAATGTGACCAGTCTGTTCGAGGCAATCGGAATCGCCTGTAACCAGAATGAGTGGCGCCTCTTTATTGACAGCTTATCCAGGATCCTCAAAGCCGTGCTGCTTCATAATGGGAACAAGTACCCGTCTCTTCCCCTGGCTCACTCGATGCACCTCAAAGAGGATTACAACAGCATCACGACCTTGCTGGACGCCTTGAAGTATGATGAGTAGTCATTGGAGACTTCAAAATGGTGGCAGTCCTGATGGGTCTCCAAGGCGGTTTTACCAAGTTTCCCTGCTATCTTTGCCTTTGGGACAGCAGGAACGCCAAGATGCACTACCACAGGCGGGACTGGCCACAGCGGACCGAGTTCTCTGTGGGGAGGAACAATGTCAAGTGGGAGCCACTGGTGGACCCCCGGAAGGTGGTGATGCCAACACTGCACATCAAATTCGGCCTTATGAAACAATTTGTCAGAGCTCTAGATAAGGAGTCGGCAGCCTTCAAGTACCTACAAGACTTCTTTTCTAAGCTCAAAGTCAGTGTCTTCGTCGGACCAAAGATAATGATGATCCTGGAGTGCAATGAATTACCTAAGAAGCTCACTAGTAAGGCGAAAGCGGCTTGGAACAGCTTTGTCGCAGTGGTTCGGGGCTTACTGGGCAATCACAAGACCGAAAACAATGTGGAGCTGGTTGAGACTCTGGTGATGAACTACTGCACAGTGGGCTGCAGGATGTCCCTCAAAGCCCATATAATTGATGCTCATCTTGATAAATTCAAGGAGGAAGCGTACTCGGAGGAGCAATGCGAGCGCTTCCACCAGGATATACTGGACTTTGAACGCCGCTACCAAGGACAGTATAACGAGAACATGAAGGGAGACTACGTTTGGGGGCTGATTCGTGAAAGTGATTTACAGTATAATCGTAAATCTCGAAAAACTACTTACTGCTAAATCTTTTGTGGCCATTTTTTTTATTACTTTAGTATACATACATGTCAATTTTGATTCATATGTTGGTTTTTATCTGACTTTATGTGAACGAAAAGACACAAATTCGCCCGTTTTCTCATTGGAAATAGGTAAATTTCAAAATATCACTGTCCTGGTCACAAAAGTAAAGTTTGTGGGGAATAATAGCCATTTTCTATACTTTTCAGGCATAAGCAATTACGAAATAACACTTACTACCCAGGAACAAAAATTGTGTTACATAGTGATATCAATAGTGTTTTATCGTGTGTGTGTGTGTGTGTGTGTGTGTGTGTGTGTGTGTGTAAAAATATTTTCTGTTGTTCTTCGTTTCATTTTACTTCAGTATTGATCTTATTGTTTTAAATACCGTTATTTCGTTTGGCGTTTGATTGTTTCATTCGTGATTTGTTTGTTTCTTTTGACATTTGCCTGTTTCGTTTGCTTTATTTGAGGATTGTTCTTATTGTCTGAGCTTCAATATTTGTGATTTCACTTTTTCTTGGTTATCTTAAAGTTACATATCTAGCTTACATTTTATATTTTTGGCGGTGATGGCTTTCCATATTTGGAGCAGCGGTTAACGGCTATGACAATTCACATGTCGTTGACGAAAGTGTATGTTCATATGTGACTGTCATTATGAACTTTCTTGGACACATTCTACAGTCACCAAATTAATCTTACATTTATCTAGATTTAATAAAAAATCCAAAATGGTATTAATTTATAAAAACAAACAAAAAAAAAAAAAAAAACAAGAGATCTCATAAACTATGTAAGATATCTTATAAACTTTAATATCTCATCCATGTTATAATTTCATTATGTAATAGCTGTATGGTTTATGTTTTATAACATGTCTTGTATAATTTATAAAATGTCTTTTTCAAATATATTATTGTCCTATACAATTATCAGATATCGCATAAAATTTATTATATATCTTTTGAAATTCATAAGATCTATCAAAACGTTTATACGGTATCTGATTTGTTTTTAATTTTAAAGCCTTTCGGAATATCTTATAAATTATATACGAGATCTTACACACTTTATAAGAAACTTTATGAACTTTTTAAGATATATTATAAGCTGATAATTGCAATGCTTGGTATATTTAGATATTTTATAAACTTTATAAAATATGTTATAGATTATGGTAGATATCTTGTTAACCACACTATACCGTTTGTTTGCACTTCCCTCCCCCTATCGACTTTAAAAGCAAAAAGATCAAGGATATAAAAAATTGAGTAGAAGTTAGTCATTTCGTTCATCAATTTATAATTTCTAAACTGATTGTCGCCAGGGGGTCCCATATACTGTCAAATTATTGTCATTTCGAATCAAACGAGAGTTTCTTCAGTAACACGGTCGCCATATTTGCATGGACGAGTCTATGTTTTCAAGAAACAGGTGATACTGTTCACTGTCAATGATAATCTCAATAACTCCGTGCATTTTTAAGTTTAATCTCTTTGGACACATGTATACAAGATTTCCACCTTTTTATTTGTTCCATCTTTTTTTTTTTTTTTTTCTTTTTTTTATGGAAATATTAAAATTTGGCATTGCAAATATCAGAAGAATACAACACAGTTACTCTTGTAATGGACTATTCTAGAAACCAGAAAAGGAAGTGATCATTCAGTATGCTTGTTTACATTGAGAGGAAAGCCAATACGTTTACAGTGTTAGGTACCCACTATTGACAATCAGGCCAGAAATGATAAATCTGTGAATAAAATTACCAAGTTTTGTACATGTTTTTATATCCTTGATGCTTTTCCTTTTTCAACTCTGTGGAGGATATAAACAAATGGGAGGGTGTGTGAATATTAAAGTTATCTTTATACGAGATCTTGCTAAACATTGTGTATAATATATCCAATAAATCTATTATGTTGTTTAAAGATTATGCGGGATAATACATATTTAATAAGTTATCCTATAAACCTAATCAGATATCGTACTAACATTAGGAAGATATTTTATGTAATTTTATACTATCTTGTACTGGTTATGAGACATATTGTAAAATTAATTTTATATCTCTATTGACAATGTTTATAAGATATTTTGTTAATTTTATAAGATACAATTGTCTACCAAGTATTCAAATGAAGACGTAAATGCATACTGCACAAAGACGTGATCTAAAGCTGATAAAGGAAAAGAAATAACAGTTAATATGACAGCTTCGGATTCATTAGACAATCAGTAGAAGAGCCGGATAGAGTTTACATGATGAAAAAAGTTCACAGAAACACTGAACCAGTGTACAAATATGCAGTCTCATTGTTTTACTAAAGACACATCTATATGAATACACGGACAGCTTCAAAAGATTTAATGAAACAGCTGTACCAGTCAAAGAAATTGTTTACTCATCACTTAAGCATTCAAAATTCAAATGACAATTATCAGCATGCCATGGAATATTTTGACCGCAAAACATTAAGTGATCTCAATGATTGTATGTGATGACAGATAAGCTCATGCTTTCTGAAATTGTGGAGAAATTTCGTAATGCCTGTATTAAAAAAATAACAAAAGAAACTTACTTTATTATTACAGTTCCCCGATTAGCACATGTTGCAAGTTTAACGATATAAGGTGTTGAAATAGACTGAAACAGAATTTATGGCAGATTACGATCTATTCCTGAAGACTGAAACAGAGTTGTTGGTAGATTAGATCTATTCCTGAAGACTGAAATAGAGTTGTTGGCAGATTGCAGTCCATTCCTGAAGTATGGAATAGGGTTGTTAGCAGATTGCAGTCCATTCCTGAAGTATGGAATAGGGTTGTTAGCAGATTGCAGTCCATTCCTGAAGTATGGAATAGGGTTGTTAGCAGATTGCAGTCCATTCCTGAAGTATGGAATAGGGTTGTTAGCAGATTGCAGTCCATTCCTGAAGTATGGAATAGGGTTGTTAGCAGATTGCAGTCCATTCCTGAAGTATGGAATAGGGTTGTTAGCAGATTGCAGTCCATTCCTGAAGTATGGAATAGGGTTGTTAGCAGATTGCAGTCCATTCCTGAAGTATGGAATAGGGTTGTTAGCAGATTGCAGTCCATTCCTGAAGTATGGAATAGGGTTGTTAGCAGATTGC
>JAECUM010029997.1:0-40942 GCA_016617855.1 Megalonaias nervosa
GTACCATTGTTTCCGTCTCCCGGCACAACTGCCTAATTACACTTGCTGTCCTCGTCTCCTTCTCTCTAATCTTCGGGTGGCGCCCTATCCCACCAGGAAAGCTTCATGTGCATTAGAAAGGACGTACAAGTTTGCCTCCTTGTTCAAATACAGGAGAATTAATACACTCTCACAGACCTTTCATCAGCATAATGCCAATTAATTTATTGGGTCAACTCATACACTCACATCTAAATATTCCATTCACGCTTGTTCTATAATAAAGGTTATAACAACAACAATAATATCACGACGTCTGATAAATACACGCATATCCCAAATTCTCTATATAGTAAACTATCAACATCAACGATATTCCTACGCATTTCCTGCCTTACAAATTATAAAAGACACATACAAATATAAAAATGCCTATATTATACGTGCAAAAGGCCATCAATACCCAAAACTGCATAATCCACACTATATATTCAAATACAAACAAGTTAAAGTTATAACGCTACTCAATATTAAATTCAGTTCTGCACCACGATTCAATATCGTCAGCAGTGGGTCACACTCCCCGTGTGAGGGTGTCTCAGCCCTCGTCAATGGACAGCTCGGAAAGATGTTCGCGTTTCCCGGATCACCTTCGGTGTCCTCGGTGACGATCGTGCCAACAATGAAATCGCTAGTGGACTCTCATTCACCATATTTCTTAAGGAGGTTGGTTTTGTACAGTTTCTCCTTAGTTGATAGCAGTATCAGGTAGGTCTGACCCCCAACCTTCTCGGTTACAAGTAAGGCCCTCTCCACAAAATTTTTGTAGCTTGTTGTGTTCCTGGGGTAACAGCAGCAACACCTTGTAGATCCACTTCCGACCTTTCCGTCCCCAGGACGGTTACCTACGGCTGGCTCTCCCTCAACCACTTGGCGCGACTCAGTGGGGCGGGGTCTGTCCGTAAATCCAGAAACTCCAGTCTTTGAGTGCGCTTGTTCGTATCTTTCCGCCATGCTGGCAATCTCTTCGAGCGTCCTATGCTCTCTCTCCGCTAGAAAAACTGTCATTTCTCGCCTGTATGTACTCAGAACGTGCTCCTTGAGTATCACCTCAGGTAAACCTTCATACGACCGGTCGACCTCTGCCAGTTTCATCCCCTTCTCAAATAACCCACGAACTCGGGTGTGAAATTGAGAGTGTGACTCCTTTTGTTTTTTTCGTGGACTCTCGAGAAAGTTTCCGGTATGTTTCGGTGGTCAGCCTGTAATGGCAAAGAACGACCTTCTTCAGGGTACTGTAATCGTCTGCTTGGTCTACTGCTAAGCTGTGATAAACTTTTCTAGTTGCAACTTGCAGGAAGGCCGAAACGTTGATTGCCCAATGTTGTTCAGGAATCTTATATACGCACGCGAGCTTCTCGAACTGAACGAGGAAATCGTCAATCGATTCTTCCCTTTCATTAAATTGCGGCATGTTTATCTGGACAATACGGCGGTCAGCAATCGGTCGTTCATTTCCTACAGGATTCGAACTGGTGTTGTCCCTATCTGCTGCTCTAGCCCCTACTCGTAATCTTTCCATCTCGAGAGCGTGAGCGAGCTTTCTCTCCTTCTCAGCCGCTCGTCGTTCTGCTTCTCTCTCTTTTGCAGCTGCTTCTATCCTGGCCAGCTCCATCTGGGTCTCCCTTTCTGCTACTTTTTCTTCCTCAACTGATCGTCGTTCTGCTTCTTTCTCTGCCTTCCATTCTTTAATTCGTTCCTCGATGAACGCTGAGAGCCGGTCCCCTTTGTAACCTAAGTCTTCCATGCCAATGGCACGATACTATTTCATCATCTGTCTTTCCTTAAAGTAATACTATCAATAAGTGATACCTTGCCTCAAATTACTACAGAGTTAACAGATACGATAAATTCTTATCAACGAAGTACTTTACCAGTTCCCACCGAACCAACCTGTCTCGGGTAAGATATCTTGGCCGATATTTGTTTCACTGCACCTGTAAACAAATGAAAGCTAACAAGCATGCAAATGTGAAAATATAAAACACACAGAATGGAAACCCTCTCTTAAAATTTCAATAATACTTCCTAATAATAATTCTTTCCTCGTAAAGACGATATTTATGCCAATTTCAATCCCGGACGATGGGCTCACTTCGTCACATGCCCCCTACGGAATTATTGCTAACCTCAGAGAAGGATGGACAATTAAAATGTTAAATAGTTCTGAGCCCCAAGCAAAGCCGACGGTCTAGGTGTATCAAATACAAAAATAATAAGGTGAAAGGTATAACAATTTAATAAACTATATCTCGGTATTCAACAATTACTGGACAACTTTTCAATGCAAACGGTTCCAGTCCATACAAGACCTATCCAAACTGTCAGCTATTTCATGACTCGAAATTAAAGGTGAGAGTGTTTCCTTCACGTGTCCCCACTATGTTACTAATCTGTAACTTCCGCCTTGTATTCCTTTGTCGGTACTTCCGGTACCATTGTTTCCGTCTCCCGGCCCTGTGTCTTCGCACAACTGCCTAATTCCATTTGCTCTCCTCGTCTCCTTCTCTCTAATCTTCGGGTGGCGTCCTATCCCACCCGGAAAGCTTCATGTGCATTAGAAGGGACGAACAAGTTTGCCTCCTTGTTCAAATAAATTAGAATTAACACACTCTCAAAGACCTTTCATCAGCATAACGCCAATTAAATCATTAGGTCAACTCATACACTCACATTTAAATATTCCATACGCGCTTGTTCTATAATGCGGGCTGTAACAACAAAAATAATATCACGAATTCTGATACATAAACGCACATCCCTAATTCTCTATATAGTAAACTATCAACATCAACAATATTCCTACCCATTTCCTACCTTACAAATTGTTAAAGACACATACAAACATAAAAATGCCTATATTATACGTACAAAAAACCAACAATACCTAACTCTGCATAATCCACACTATATATTCAAATACAAACAAGTAAAAGTTCTAACGCTACTCACTATTAAATTCAGTTCTGCACCACGATTTAACATCCTAGCAGATTACACCATCCACATCGATTTGATCCTGACAAATACATTCATTAATCTTGAATATTACTAATTTGATATACGCTACATTACGACAAGTTGATAAGTCAGCTATACATAGATGATTAAGGTTATACTAAATTAAACGCACATAATAACGTACAAATCTTACGACGCTTAGTTAGTAATGTGATACAGATTCGGGCGAACATATTTTTAACTCAGAAACCTTTGTTCCAAATTTCGTCTGAAGTTCCCAGAACTCCCTTCCCGCCATTTTTAACGAGCTCACAACTTTGGCACTAGGACCTCAGTCTAGTGTCTCAACTTCGCTATGATCTGCTCTCGCCAATCGTCCAAACATGCACTGATTCTTTCACAATGAATGTAACAGAATAATGTCTGGCTGCGTGAGAAACCCGTGCCAAACTTTGACTATCTTATTTCTGATTGGTTACCGGTGGTCTCTTTGAAAACTGTCAGGGGTAGTAGCACTAATATGTTATAATGTCGGGTTTCCGGCCTCAAACCTAAGGCGACCGGTGACATCACTGCTGATTGCAAAACAGAGTTTCTCACCACCGTAGCAAGGTTCTCTATGAAGTAACCTCGAAT
This sequence comes from Megalonaias nervosa, assembly GCA_016617855.1. Classification (NCBI taxonomy): domain Eukaryota; kingdom Metazoa; phylum Mollusca; class Bivalvia; order Unionida; family Unionidae; genus Megalonaias; species Megalonaias nervosa. The sequence goes on from JAECUM010029997.1 coordinate 3,637, forward strand.
TAGACCGTAACGCAATTGCTAAGGTAGTTTCTTTGTTTCAGAATCGGTCTAAAGTCGTAATATTTTATAACACGTATTGACATTACCCAAAGTACTTTGAATTACGAATTCTGTCAGAAGACATTTTTAAACATGAGGCAGGAATTGTTAGCATATTTTCTCATACAACGTGACAGTATTATACTACAGCCCTCAGTATGGCTCTCCATGGTATATCACGGTTCTTCCTATACAGAGATGGACAGAGTTTGCATTTACTTACCTTTTATATTTTTAATATTGTCTTTTTATTATATTTGATTTTAGTTCTTTAATTTAATCCAGTAATAATGAGTTATAAACATTATACACCACCGCATGGTCTCTGTAAGAACATCCTAAATATAAAGGGAACACAAAACACGGATCTATTGATGGGTCCCATGACCAATGGTTTAATGAAGAAACATCATGCTGTTTTCTGCCCTGTGACCTTGGTAGGGAGCAGTCGCTCATTCAGTTATAATATTTTCGCTGTCATTTCTGTCTATTCTTATACGTTTAAAATTTTGTGGTTTTCTAGCAGCCATTAAATTATTTTGGCATTAATCGCCAATCAGTAATTTCCCATTTTGATTTACATCCAGTTCTTTGTGAATGAATCGGGATCCATATGAAAAAGAACCGACTGATGAGGCTGGTACCAGTAGAGACAAGAAGCAGAACACCATTCACATTACATCGACAATTGAGACGTACAGCAACTGGATTGGGTCATACAAAGAATAGTCAACCAACGTAAATCTGGGATCTTCTTGTGAAGGTACCACCATCACAACCTGTGACTACTACAACTCTTACTACTATTGCTACTTGTAATACCTTTATCACTGCAGGAAATACAGATTATAAATGTGGACATGAATTAAAGGCTTGTTGCATGGTTCTCTCTCTCTCTCTCTCTCTCTCTCTCTCTCTCTCTCCATATAGTTTAAAATAATAAATATTATTTCTAGTTTTGCACCCCAAAGACATAATCCCAATAATAATAATATATAAAATAAATTCCATCATGACCCTTGATGCTCTTCCACGTTGCATGTAAACAACCCGCTTGAAAACGGTACAATTTCTGAACCAGAGTAGTCAAGATTCCAGGCATTCGTTTTGCTGAATAGTACACTTATATATTTCGATACGCAATGTTTTAGAAATTATGTATATATAGTTATTTGTCTAGGTATCCCCATCCCACCTGAGGACAAATACGTCATGAAGTACTACGAGTCCCTACAGTGTATGATGTGCGAGACGGGATATCCGGAAACCGTGGATAGAACAAGACAGCCAAGGACTGCTCCACAGTATACAATTACCATCTGCATCCTCTCGTTCCCCGTAGAATGCATCGCAACTCTAATGGAAGGTTAGTACATAAATTGTTTGTTTAAACAATTCTGGATTAATGACGTCCAACTGCTTGTCATCAGCACTCAAATTAGCAAAGACTATTTTTTACGAATGTGTTAACCCTGTTATGAATACATTACAAATCAATTCATATTGTAAACCTTGTGAAATGGGTTTATAACCGTAGGCGACGTTTAGAGCTCATAAGAAACGTAACTGTGTAATTGAAAGAGAGAATTTGGCTAAAGTCATCATCCACAACTGATCCTGCTGAAAGCAGAATTCATGTTGTGTAATAGCGTGTTTTATCAATATAAATTATTATATCGATTCAAGTTCCGTGCCTTTTTGAACATGTAGCTATTGACCATTGTGGGAAGATATACTTAAACAGAATGATGCAGTCAGATAAAGCCTTCACTAGACTTCGTTACTAAGTCGTCTGGCCCATTTTAAAATACATTACCTGACTTAATCTTGTAGCATAAGTTTTACGTTTTGTCGTGTTAATGAAATGTTCAAAAGCACGTTTTAAATAAGAGAGCAAAATACTCGGTTTATTACATTTTTATTGTTAACTCTGGACCTCTGATGAGTCGGAGCATAGTTCTTTTCTTTCCGCACTACTTCCGAAGAGAAAGAACAATGTTACGATTGTACAGCATCTACTGAGTGAAAACAGAAGCAGAATCCCAAACCAGCCACGCTCATAATGATGCAAATGTCTGCCTCCTTCAAGTTTTGTTAACCAGTCTGCATTTGCATATATTCAACCTTCACCAATGTGCGCAGGTACAAATATTGTGGAATCAAGCATGTTGAGAATGAGTTGTAAACATCGTGGAAACAATTAAAGGCCAACACCATGTACAAGCAGTGATGGCTATGATTATAGGGCTATAGGGAAATAAGTACAAAGCTATTAAATAAGATGAATGTAAAGGACTGAATAATTGCACATTTTATTTCAGATTTTAATCTTGAAAAATAGCCATTTGTCTCGGAAATTACAGTTATTTTTTTTTTTGGCGCTGGTGATTTCATATCCTTAGGATTACAGGTTTATCTTCTCTGAAATGGGGTGTGTGTTAATTCCATTTTCTGAAAAAGTGGCCCAAGGTACCCCAATGGTCTACCCGTTACAGATTTCTCACACTTCCCATTCGTCTCCTCTTGAGCTCTAGTCTCGATTGGAGCAATGTGGATATGTTAGAAAGCTTGCCAGCAGCTTTCCGGCGGTAGATGGTTCCTTTTGGGGTATGCAAGGCTTCTTCCTCTGCTAAATATCGTGGCCGCCATCTATAGCCGAGGATGTGCTGAAATATTGCGTAAGACCCCACAAACCAAACCGAACTTCATTTGCTGAGAGAGTATTGATCATACAACCGCATAAATTGGTACCACATCTTTCAGTGAAAACATATTCAATGTGACTTATAGTTTATGGCATAGTAAGTCTCTTCTCGTCTGCGAAGTATGGTGCGATATTGTTACGATCTTTTGGATGTCACTGTTGTTTTAATGGCATAAGAGTAAACGTTAAGAATTTGCATTTAGCTCCCTTTCTCTGTATAAAATTATGCAACATTCTCGTGCATTTATCTTAGTGTGTATAACTGAACCTGGAGAAACATTATGTTTACTCTGGTGATTATTGAGGTTGATCTTTTTATGATTCTTTAAGAATGAAAAGCCCAATTTTATTCACAGGGTTTACGCACCACATTTTCGATCCCCTCCTCTTCCGTGTCAGGATTATTTTTTAAAATATTTTTATATCATAACCCGTGTCATTAAGATGGCGCCGTCCAGGAATGAGTATTTAATGTGTGCCAATACAGCGTAATGAAATTTGACTTTCCAAACTTGAGCCCAAGACAGCCGTTTTTCATGTAATGAATGACTTTCTTCGTCGTGGTTGGAATACAATAAAGAACACCAATACAATATAGAACACCAAATCTGTATTGCTTTAACATGTTCTTGCAGGAGACTTGATCCAAAAAGATCTATATGTAATCTCCTCAGTTTGAACGTTTTCGTTGTTTTTTAATACTGTTTTACAATAGATTCTAGATTATCTTGTACATAGGAAATTCTTTCATCTGAGGAGTTTTGGATTTTCTATGTAGTTTACGATCTGCTTCCATCGATGACTGGGAATACCTCCGTGCAATGATGTGCGTATGTATGGAGGAATCTTGGAGATTTGTACTGAAAATGAAATAACATTTTAGACCCTAGACACTGGAAAATGAAAACAAATATGAACGAGGCAAATATTGGAAGTAAATACGGGCCAAAAACAAGTCATATTTGAAAGTGACTTTTCCTGTATCAAGTCGCGTTTCCAGAGTCATTTGCCCTGGACATGTCGCTGGTATCTCCTTTCACACCTGTTTGACAGAATTACCATACTTATCCTTAATTTTGTTATGTCTGTTTGGTTGTCTCATCCCTGTTGTCTCAGTCATGGTGACCGTGCCCAAATAACTACTCGTATCAAGGGACGCAACCATTGTTGTCTTCTGCTTGGCTCGAAGCAGTTCTTTGAAACTCAAACAAACATCGATAATGTAGGAAATTTATCACCATGTTTTGGAGGCGAGAAACGAATAGCTTAGGAAAGAAGATAAACACGAACGGCATAGATTAAACCAAAAGCAAGTGGACTACAAGCTAGGGAACATCTTGACTCTTTACGGTAGGACAGCAAAACTTGTACATGTTTACATCCCACTGGGATGCTATTTCATGCATACATTACATTGTTTTTGACGGCGGAACTTTACAAAAGTTTATTAACGATTAATTCGTAATTTGCCAAAATTCAATAAATCATGAGACGGATGACCTTTCCTGTATTCTAGATGACCCGGTAACAAATGAAATACAGCTGTCTCTGACACCCATCTTTGACCTAAGAAAATAACATCAGGAGATGAAAGAAAAGAAAACGGTGAAATGGCGATAGAGAGCAGATTTGAAGAATTGACTTAAAATTTGTTGCAAATGTTGCTTTTTGAGCATGACACATGGAAGAATATCTGCTGAGATAAAATGAGGGGCGTCATATACATGAAGTGTCAGCAGGTGTCATATACATGAAGTATCAGCAGGTGTCATATACATGAAGTGTCAGCAGGTGTCATATACATGAAGTGTCAGCAGGTGTCCTCAACAAAATTCAAACTATTTCTTTTCCTTTTTTTGGAATTATTCATGAAAATACGCTCCAACAACATTGGAGGTAAATACGATTTATATATTGAGTAACATTGCAAAAATTTAATTTAAAGGATAATAGCAAATAAATTGATCCACAGCGTACTTCAGATCATTTCAGTTTGTTAGAAGGGAAACGAATTTGTCAAGGAGTAAAGTAATGAATGCAATAACTGATTACCCACAATGCGTAGTGTAATAATTAAAGCTCCTTTTGACAAAGATATAAAACTTTAATTACGTTATAAAATAAAGACATTCACTCATAAAACAGTTTACAATCTCTCTAACATGAATATCATATCATACAAAATATTAAGAGAGGGATATATATATATATATATATATATATATATATATAATTTGATACCTTTGGCTTTTTAGTTATTATTTGCTACATGTTTGATGAAAAGTTTTGAACGGTACGTGACACGACACAGACACAACGTCAGCTAAGTCTGAATTTTAACAAACAAGAGAGTCCCTATATAGTAAACATAACGATCGAAAGAAAACAAGAAAGGAATGTATTGTAACCATCTACACATGTTATAGGATTATACGACACACACACACACACACACACACACACACACATATATATATATATATATATATATATATATATATATATATATATATGCAGTATATATATATAGAGTATATATACACTAGAAGCTAAATTTCACCGGACCTTACAGGCAAGTAACCCAACAATGAAGGGGTGTAATTCGGATCTGTCCTCTGAAATTAGTTTTATTTCATTACAGGTAGCTTTAGTTAAGGGGCAAATAAACAAAGATAATGAACTATTTGTCACACTAGCCCAAAATTCAATTTCGCATTTCTACTGCGACTACAAGACTATATTTCCTGTTATCCAGCAAACACATTTCTTATATATTTTTGATCGATTTGCACCTTTGCCTCACTTAGCCCGTATCATTGAGATCGGTCAGTTCTTGGAAAGAAGCAAATATTTACACATCAATTATCATCATATTCTTTTATCTCAATCAACGCCTGCCTCATTAAATAAAGTTAAGTTACATACATATAGTCGTCGCTGCCGATATACTCGAGTTACCTAAGGCTTATGTAAACCTTTATGTCGTTAGGAAACTGGTTTTTGCATAAGTTTGGTGACCGTTATACACAAGACATTATTTAGCAAATTTGAGGTTGATTAGAATTGCCATTTTAACCAGGTGACCGCTATATAAAGGTGACAGTTTGTATATATTTATAAATCCGTATTTGTAAAACATGAATTAGGTGGAAGTCAATGTCCTGGAAACATGCTCCTGGTCTTGTCAACTAACTGGCTGTCGAAAGAGAAATCTCAGACAAAGGATAGACTATATTCGCTTTACGTCCACAAAGCAATTGCTTTTGAGGTCTCTGGTCAAACGTTTCTAGAGGCCTATAATCATCCACGTAGAGTCGGGAACTTTGTCACCAAGGCCTGCACGAATGGAAAAAGACATGATGGCAGACAGTGTTACATGTTTCTATAGGCGACCCTTGAGTCATGTTTATATGCATGGTAGTCAGTCTCAAGCTAAGAGCACGGCCTTTTTCCTCTACCGTCTATTTAATGTCCTGATGGATGAAGTACGCTAACAAGCAATCAAGGCGACACATTTTCCTTTCTTCCGCAACCACAGCGTCGATGCAGGGATAGTATGGGGAGTCAAGAAAAGGACCTAAGGGCCACTCATAGGACACGAATCTCTGAAAGCCGTCCTGTCGAAGCTCCAACAATTACATACCATGTGAATATAGCACCGTGAGGGTTCTACAGTTCGTTTCACATCCTTTTATCCACGGTCCTTGTTTCCCACTGGAAGGCGCATACCTTTATGTCCCTATCCACAAGGCTCTCAGGACGTTCCTGCGATCCTCCTACAGCATCGTCTATCAATTCAGGGCATCCCAATTGAGGTTCAATGTCGGCCCCTGGGTCCTACCTCGTCTGACGAATCGAGTACTGGCGCACGTCCAGACCATTTCCATTGCGGCAATATCAAGTTACCTGGACAACACACTGCAGCAACATCAGTGAGTTAGCTCTAACCAATATGATAGCTCATGTTACCATCTGGACTTCTCATCAACAAGGAAAAATCCTACCTAGTAGCATTTCAACGATACGTTCACCTAGGTGTGGACATCAATACACACGCAGCATATTTTGTCTCCCTCCGGATCGGCCCTTGAAACAACTGTTACGTGTAGGCTCGTACAAAAATAACAAGAGAAAAGAGTGAAGTCTACAAGCTTTCTAAATTTTAACAAAATAATTTATTTCCCTAGAAACAATTTAAAAATTGGAAATAGGACTTAAAGTTTGTGAATATAATACAAAATTTAATCTTAAGATTGAAAAATACAAGTCCTATCAATAAGCAGTTCTAACAGAATCCGGGTTCGAATCTCGATGAAATTCCAATATGGAGGCGATGACGTCAGATGAGACTGTTGTACTGGTGGTAATAGATCCTCGACTGAATCACAGTTTATGTTTCCGTATAGAACTCGAGAATAAATTTCCACTGAATTTCTTTCTCCCAGAATTGATGTTATAAAAAAGTACACTTGTTTAGTTTTCTAGAGAATATATATTAAATTCCAAAAATAGAAAAACTTCGGAAGAAGCCGGCATCAACAATATAAAACACCTTGTACCCTCAAGGTGTCAAGAATATGACTAAATGAAAAACTCTGAGAACGGGTATTAAAACCCAACTAAAACGTAATTTCAGTTTCACGTGTTGGGTCACGTGGTATCTTAACATCGAACAGCGTAATAAAAAATGCCAATTGTTACGTATCTAGAATAGCCCCTATCTAAGAACCAAATTTTCCACTGAAAATATATAAAATAGAAAGGCTGTTTGCAATTCAATTAACACGCAGGCCGAAATGACCTTGGAAATAGCCAATCGTTAATAGGTGTGTTAGCGTTCTAAATAAACAGAATTTACTTGAAAAAATATCGAATCCCGTGAAAATAATCATTACAATAAAATGTAATAAAACAAAATTAAAATAAAAAGAATTTTAAAACTAAGACACAAGCAATTTAATTACATATACATAACACAACGTAAGGTAGCACCTAACTTTCGAGGATTATCATTACAATAAATGTAATAAAACAAAGTCATTACAATAAAATGTAATTAAACAAAATTAAAATAAAAAGAATTTTAAAACTAACACACAAGCAATTTAATTACACATACGTAACACAGCGTATGACAGCACTTTACTTTCGAAGATTTCTATCCGCACGGGATTGTTCCACGATGTTGCGGACATCATGGTCCTAGGCTGCCTTCTACTACATTACTACTGTTTTTTCTTCACGACTGAGTCCTCGTGCTTGCTCACTGGACCATTCTCTCAAAATCTGCACCCAATCGAGGCATCATCGGCGACATTGGGAGCGACCTATCTTGGCTACGTGTCCTCCCGTTTGAGATTACAGCCTGTACCAATGCAAGTACGAAAGGTTGGGGAGCCTGCCCACTACCATCAGTTTGGGACGCCAGCGGTGTGTGCTCTCCCCAGAAACGACATCTTTATATCAATAATTCTGGAGAGGACGGCCGTTGCGAAAGTCTTTCATTGTGGGCAAGAATATTTATATGGCAAGGGAGTTCTCATTCTGTCTGATAACTCTGCAGTGGTGACTTATTTCAACAACAAGTATTATCTCAATCCTACATTGGTGATTTATCTCCAGCAACAAGGAGGATCCCAGTCCCCAAACCTCTGAGTCACAGTGTGGGACTTATCTTAGACAACAAGGAGGAACTCAATCCTACAATGGTGATTTATCTTCAACAGGTAGGACTCCAGTCCCCAGACCGTTGCGTCATGGTTTGGGACTTATCTCAAACAGCAAAGAGGAACTCAATCCTACGATGGTGATTGATCTTCAACAAGGATGACTTTAGTCCCCAGACCTTTGCGTCATGGTGTGGGACTTTTTGAAGTGGTGTTGTCATGAAACAGCCATACAGTTCACCATATCCAGGGACTCCTCAACGCACTGACCGGCTTTCGTTACGGAACAATCAACTAGTACAGAAGGAATGGTTTCTCCATTCCTCGGTTCTCATTCAGATCTGTACCCGATGGGACCGACCATCCCTCGATGCATCAATCGGAATTGACAAACAAAATATCTCCAGCCATCATCACGACTAGACACGCAAAATTTAGTTGGATCAACAGAAAATAAAATTTTCCATTCTAGAACAACAGGAAATTTGTAACAATGCGCAGTCAACTAAATGTAAAATTTAAGTAGACCAAAATTAGATTTCTTTCTGAAACGAATGACTAAGCTCTCGATACATTACCAAGTTGAAGGATTGAAGGACGGCACAAGGAGCGAATGAATACTGTTTCTTTGTGTTTGTTGAAGTACGAGTGTATATATGCTTTGAAATATAGCCGTTATTCAGTTACCTTGATTCTTCTCGTGTGTTCTTTTTGTTATTCGGCCTTAGGTAGAAAACCAAAATGAATATACAATATAAACCGGTTACTACATTTCTACAGGAAAATCTGACCTTCCTTCTGACCCTTACTCCTAAATTCACACAGTATAGTACCAAAGAAAATTGTGTTATTCGTTTCCTACAAATAGTAATCTATAAATAAAATAATGACAAAATACATCTTTTTTAAATCGTTATTAGTGTGAATAAAGATTGTCTAGGCAGACCTCCAATGCGAAGTGTCAGTATCCTTCCTCACAATAGACCTTTACCATTACTCTGGGAATATTTGTTTTACGTACTATTATGTCCATTTAAGAAAGCATTTGTATTTTGGAAAAGCATGGGTGTCAATTGGGTTATATAATTAATGCCAAGAATAGCGAAATAATAGAGAAAAAAAAAATAATAAATAAACTGACGTGCATGAAGTTAAGAACATTTAAAGGAACAGTGTTCGTAAAAGTTTGATTCAAACTTTGACTACTAGCTAGGTTGTGGACTTACATCCAGTGCATGGTACCCGCCACAAAATCATTAGGTCTCTGCGAAATTGCAATTCGATCAGGGACAAACTTAAATATTCAGTTTGATCCACTGTTTTCAATAGCGAGGTTTTCAGCACACCTGATAAATTAAACGATCTTTGATTCAAAATATCCTCAGCACATGCATGATCGCTATATATCCAGATCATTCAAATTATTATTTTCGAAAACATTTTCATTTAATATTTCCAAAATAGTAATAAGAAAATTAAGTATGCGTCGTTTGTTGCAATTTGTAAGTAAGAAATCTTGAAAAAAACACAGAATGAACGAAAAGTCATAACGCAGCAAAGCAAGGATATAGATGGGGAAAATGCCTGGTTGGTCTGTCTCAGTTGAGTTGAATCTTATTTTAATTAGTTTACACGCGCATTTATCTGCAAGAAAGATGAGGATCTCAAAGGTCTAAGACGCAACTTATGTGTATATTCAAAGCATTGTTGCTTGAAATGCTCTGACCAGGATAACGGATAGCTTTCGTAGTTGTTTCGTTATTTATGCGTCTGTAGTAACGCAATTGTGGCACCATTCATCCTGGGTTTGGCAGAATGAAAATAACTGCCAATTGGAGCCGACATATCTCTTGAATATAATACGTTTGTCAGGCAAAGTATTAGTCTCTACATGTGTATATTTATGCTGATTTTATGGGTTTTATTCCATTTATTAGCATATGAGGGAGATGGTAAATGTACAATTGTTTATCATCGCAATTTCATTCAGTTTCTCAGACGAGTATGTTTCAAACTTAAAGCATCACAGCTATGCCGTTTATATCGCCATCGAACATTTCAGGAATCTGTTTTGATTCCTGCTCATATGCTGAACATGTCCTTCAATTAGTCAATGCAATGGCCTTAAGTGATGCTCTGTTTGTATCCAAAGATGAAAGTCATATCAGCTGGACCTCTTATAGAGACCATGATAACAAGATCTCAGAACTTTATTATGGTGCGAAAGAGGGTACTTGCAGTTGGAGCACGTGGTTTCATTGGAAACTTTATTTGGACAGCAGCTTCAATAATGGGCATAAAGGTCAGTATATTATTGTACATCTCCAACGATATTTACATCAGGTTATCAGTCTGTACCACTTGTTACAAGTAATGCATGCAACAGATTTGTCGCAAATTTAAATTTAAAATTTCGTGCGGCAAATGCATTTGTCCATTAAGTTGTCTGTATTTACAATAGCTAGTTTTGCAAAGAAGAATGCATGTGTCAAGAAAAGTCACTGCTTGGCCGACTATATATTATTCACTTCAAAGCTATTCATATTGTCTACGACTGACATATTTTTAAATGTAGACTTCCACATGAGCTAAACATTCAGACAGCTACATTTAAATGCGATGTGATCTTATTTACAACAGTAACCAAGTTCGTACATTTTTGATGGATGAAATCACCTTTTAATAGCGAAATGAGTAAACTATGCAAATCGTAATAGACGGATGAAAGTCATACAGCTCCACGAATGTGGAAGGGACAAAGAGCGTTACCCTTTTCCTTCCGCGCTGTTAGGTTTGGTATGTGTCATGTACTCCCCTCCCACTTTGTTGGGGTGAGTTGCATGGGGTTTGGTTATCGTTATCTAGAGGTGATCGCCTACGGTATAATTTGCCCGGAGCGAGTAAATATCAATAGAAATTGTGAAATTTACAGGTGGAAAAGATAAAGATCTGAGCAGGTATATAGAACAAAAAGACACGAGCCCCCGTACATGTACAAACCATAAAATTTAATCAAACTTTCATAGACAATAAAATTCATAAACAATTGTAATAATGCATTACATTAGAAAGATACACTTCTTTGATTCAAATTTTTCAAACGAATTTCAAAATACAAATATGCTTTTACAAACAGCCGATCTGTTAAGCGATAGAATTAATTCATCATCAGATCGAGTGAAGATCGAACACTGCTTTGTACAGATTCATAACCTGATAGTTTTTGCCTCAGTCCAAATCTCGGCGACTGTTCCTTTGGATTTCTGTGCCTGTAAGTCTGGGTCATTCCATCTTCCCCTTTTCCAAATTCTCAGGTATATTGCTGCCTTTAGCCTTCCAACTTGTGTGGTCACTTTGGCTTGAAAGTTCGTGATTCGTCACGTAGACCCTGGTGGGACAAATCTCACCTTGTAAAAGTAAACAAACGACACCCTAAGTGTTCTGCTGTATACCCCTCCTGAGAAGAGATCCTAATCTTTTCTTGTTACTGTCAGATAAATTCTATCGTAATTCAAACAGATCCTACGGCCATCTGGTCTTACCTAAACAATGCGGACCGTACAAACCTAGCTCCCTAAGGTTAATGTACTTCCTAATGGCTATTCCAATTGCTCGCTTACATTACCCAGGTGAATGAATGAAATTCCTTACATGTCACAACCATGGTATACACATTCAAGTCTCTAGCCTATATAAAACCCCACTAAATGATGTACAAACAATAATTTCAGATGGTTCAACAACGTTAATTCCAGTCAATATGCATTCAAGTCTTTATCATATGTGACATTATCTAAATCGGAGAATTTACACGAATTGTCGTACTTATGTCAACTAAAGTAAGGCATGAAATTCTAGATACATATTTACCTATAACATTCGAGACTAAACAATCAAACGATTCATCAAACATATATAAAGAACATCCTTGTACGGATTCATATCGATGAACTCGCACAATTGTAATCATATCAAGAAAATTAAGCCAACGAATTTACAAATAAATTCCTGCAAATAAATCAAACAAATCGTCACACAACTGTAATCATATCAAGAGAATGGATCTACGAATATAAGCAAATAAATCAACAAATCGTGATATCAAAGAATTTACATGAGACTGATGCAAATACATTGTGTCTTCAAGTTTTACAGCTAGAATTGTTTCGTAGATTTTTTCCAGACATCTAATCTCTTGGATGATAATTACGGGCGAATATTTTCTATATCAGCCAGGAGTCTTCCTTCGAAATTTCTCTCCTAGAAAAAGTGTAGACTGATTTAAAAGTGTTGCAATAGCATTTTAAACTGATTGTTTTCGAGAGGAATCACGCCCCTTTTTCACAGCGTAACCAATCTGAATTAAATACATCTCCTGCTCGAATTTTGCGCCAAAAATTGTAGTCCGTCTGCCAAACTGGATTACAAAATACTTATTGCTGGGTAGTTTCAGAATGGACAGTTTTCGGTACAGATCGGAGGTTAACCCTATCCTCTGCAGTTAAGTAAACAAAGTTCCAATTAAGAACCACCACTCGCATGACAGTGACATTACCAATCAGTGTGTTACGGCGATTTAAACTCTTGCCAGTCCCCATAAATTTAATTAATCGTTCACCTATCCAACTTAATGTTTTTTTCATAGATCGACAGAAATTTGGCCCTTTACAGTATGTAGGTGAATGTGTGGAGGGACATTAGAGTTCTGTAAAAATATTTATAGTTCAGACCTGTTTAAATGTAATGATAAGTTAGAAACATGTAATACAAATAGCCTGCATGCTGATGATTGGTGGGGCAAGTCTGCAAAATAGCTGACATTGATGGGCCTTCGCCTTGTGCTTGAATGTTGTATTTAAGATGTTATTGTGCCTTTCTTTGCTTTATTAACACGTCAGAATCAAGCCGAGTCGCTTTAATTTCCAGATAAAAAAAACCCATACTAGTTTATCTGCACATTTGTATATGTATATTTAAAAATAAACAAAAAATGTAGTTTCAATATCGCAGAGTATTTCCCTTCAGCATGACAATACAAAATGATCATTCGTTCGTATATAAAACTATAAATAGCTTACGGATGCATCAGTATGTTTGGTGTATATGTGTATATTTGTAATTCTCTCTCTCTCTTTCTCGATATATATATGTGTGTGTATGTGTGTGTGTGTGTGTGTGTGTGACAGACATTCAGACAGACAGGCAGATAGACAGAAAGACAGACAGATAGAGCTTGTGTCAGAGTATATGTGTGAGCGCTCCAAGGTTTTCTTTCCCCAATACCGTTTCATGACGTATGTGAAGTTTTGTTCACTGTCTGACATATGTCACTTACATCGGTGAGCGATATCAATCGCACTTGGGCCTCTTGTTTACTTGCAATCTATTACTTGATGCTATACTTTCTTTTAACCCTTTCGCTTTCTCCCAAAATTATATCGTTGAAGATGCGCTTCGGATTCATACAGTTCATACAAAAAATACGTATTGGGTTGCTTTGAAAAAAGATGAGGATGTGCTCATATACATATTGCGATTCTCTTCGGATGTTTTCGCGTAATGTAATGTATACAAATGTAATAATGGACTAATGAGAAAGAAATATGTATGACTGACTTAACGAATATATACAGGGTTTTCTCCTCCTCTAATGAATACGTGGGTTTTATTAGTGGGGGACAAAATTGCACACGATTTTCTTTTTCTACACAATATGTAAACTGTTAAATGCGAATAGCCGTCTACGAAGTAGAGACTACCACCCAGGATTCGGGTCACAATTATATTTCCTACTTTTTTCTACGTGTATTTCTCCGCACTGAAATTTTCACTGTGTCCAAATCATAATAAATCATATGCTAATCTAAAATACCTTCAAAACTGAATTCACCGTTAAGTTTTGTCATAGGTTATCCAACATTTCTTTGACAGGCTGGATTGTAAACAAATCAACGTGCAATGGATCACATATTTCACTTCCGGATCAATACCTCATTACTCACTGTGCATTGTCACCTAAATACATATAGACAACCATAACATAATACTCAAATTCTAAAGAACGAACAATTATTTTATATAACTCTTGTATCACTGTCAAATTGAGAGAGGAAAAAAAGTTCTAAAAATAGACTGGTACTACATTTGTGGGTACTGGACAGGAAGAAATAACTGAATCCCGAGTTCAGTAGACACGTTGATTCAAGGAGGGTATAATACTTCAATAGCGGCCTGGATGGCGACCATTTTAAATTTATTCAAGCTGTACTCAATAACATGGTGTGTTCCAAAATTATCACCTATGGAAAGGTTTTGCGTTTGCACTCTCAGCACCAATTTGTATTTTAAAAAAAAACAAAACAAAAAAACAAAAAACGACATTCCCGGACGCGAAAAATGCATACACAAATTTGGGGATTGTGCAAAAACTTCTGCATTGAATTTCCTTTGACTTAGCAGGTCAGGTGAATGATATTCTTATGTTTTGTTTTATTATAACTATCAAGAAATATGGATCCTTTTGACATCCCTACTGTATTTTATTTTTATGATGAATTTTGTAGACAAGGAGGTGGATGAGCATTAAATTTGTGCATAAAAACCGTCCCTTCTACCCCGTGGTTCGTAGAACTTGCGTGACAAGGTATGCTGATCCAGATGTTGCACACTACCGCAAATCGTCCGTTTATAGCATTATCGTATATGAGTTTGTAATTAAGCAAGAACCATAGTATAGGACACACGGTACTAATGGTATCGAAAAATGGGAACCAGCCTGGAAATGGGTGAACATTAAATAGAGTATATATGGGTTTGGCTGGCCAGGATTGGTTAATAATGTAAGTTATGTTTTAGGAAAGAGAATCTTTTGAGAGCTTATCCTAGTTGTAAGTGAAATAAAGATAGAGACATTGTTTCATTGATGGAATTCCAGTTCTTTAACAGTCTTGAGTTTGGAACACTCATTACTAAAATTAGCACCTGACACTTTGGTGCGGAATTGAAAGCACATGTTTCAAACACATGCAGGTCCAGAAAATGCCGCGGTTCATATCCTTTCCTCTACACAGAAGCTGACATCCAGGTTTCATCTATACTGATAAATATGTTTGATCATGGGCACTCAGAAATTTTAAGTTATTAAATTTTTAATATCATGGTGTTTGCATAGGTTTACTATGGGAACTGAATTAGTACCGCGAGTCCTAAATGCTTTTGCATTGAGTTCTTAGAGTGGTCTCCCTCTAGTTTTCTTGAAAAGAAATGGGTAGACTTGTCAGTTTTGTACAACATGAAAAATATTACCTAATATGTCTAATATCAGTGATATTTAATTTGAAACATTTCCTGCTGGAAACTACATACAAAATTATGATTTAAATTCCAGCTCTCGTCCTATGGCACTTCTTCAGATCTATTTGACATAATATAGCTGTTCATGATTGAAACAAATCTCCATTTTCTGATTTTGATGGAGCCATTTCCGGTCAAAATCAAACCTAAAAATGCATTTATGTGCTGTTTTGCAATGTTTCGTAATGATATAATTCTGTTAAATCATCATTTTTTTTTCTTCACAACAATGACCAAGTGTTGCTGTTCTCCTTTCTCCTTTCTGCATTACTGTGTCTTTAGAATCGGGTCAGTTGTTAGCGTGCCGGACCCATCAGCGCAAGGGTGCGGGTTCGAATCCTACCATCGCACCCACCTGGGTCAATTACCGTTGTGTGTCCTTGGGCAAGGCATTTTACTCTAATCGCCTCGGCACTAAATAACTCAACATGTGCTACTGTACCGTAAAACGCGAAACCAAACCAGATCTTTCCAATCGTTAACGAAGATTTGAATTTAAATATTGTTTTATTGTATTTGTTTAACTGTTCAAGCCGTATAGAACTATCAACTGATTTCGTTATCTTTCCCATGAGGCTCTCTAATTCAGTTAACTCGTGGTTTATCTTTTCTTCCTCTGTCCTTTCACTTACATCATTTTGTACATTTTGCTATATTTTATCAGACAAGACAATAAATCACCTCATAAACATGTCGACATCAACAAGAACCATTTCTTGTTGTCTTGAATTCGTTTGTGCACCTCTTAAGTTTTAGTAACTCTTTCAGTTTCATTGTTTCACAGATGTAAACGTATTGTCTTCTTGTATTCTCTATATTTATAAAATTATTATCTTCCCATGTTTGAGTTATCTGTGTCACCCAACTTAATTAAATTATATTCTTCTTCTTCTTCTTCTTCTTCTTCTTCTTGTTATTATTATTATTATTATTATTATTATTATTATTATTATTATTATTAACATCATCATTATTATTATTATTATTATTATTATTATTATTATTATTATTATTAGTAGTAGTAGTAGTAGTAGTAGTAGCATCATCATCATCATCTTCATCATCATCATCATCATCATCATCATCATCATCATTAGTAGTAGTAGTAGTCGTATCAATAGTAGTAGTATCGTCATCATCATCTTCATCATCATCATTATTATTATTATTATTATTATTATTATTATCAGTAGTAGTATCATCATCATCATCATCATCATCATCATCATCATCATCATTATTATTATTATTATTATTATTATTATTATTATTATAGAGGTATTAGAAGATTTATCTGCAGGCATATTCCATTAGCTTCTTGCATAGAAATCTAAGATAGACAGCAAAGTCCCCTGGTCAAACTGCCTAGAACTGTAACGGCATCCTATAATTTTACTGGATTGCCTAAGCTAGTAATAAAATTGTGTTCAGGTTGTCATTGATTATTAATCTAGTGCGACATCTTTCTAATATGTTTTCTGCGCTAATTTAAAGCTTAATACACATGGACCCCTTCAAGGTGTTTATTCCGCTATGTTATTTACTTCATATAAAATAGCAACTTAATTTAAGCGAGAAACACGCGTTGGTCATGTCGCGAAAATTAATTAATTTGACATTTTCGTCTTTATCGATATTCAGTTTATGTGTGGCTCCTTTTGAAATAACTTACTTTGACTATTAACGCTGATTGAAACAATATCACTGTTAAGAAAATGTTTAACGGACATAAACTCGAGTAAACTTGAATAATTGTGTATTATTTTTTTATGTTAATGATCGGACAAAAAAAGTACATTACAATTTAGGTTTCATAAACCCACAAACAATATCCGATTTGGTAGTTGCAAATATATATTTGTTAAACACTGTACACTCATTATTACTCAGAGTTGAAATAACAAGTGAGATAGGAGCAAATCTCTCAAAGTTTGTAAAAGGATTAAGAACATGGTTCTGGAGGAAAAGGTGGTGGTCATGGTTGTCTGCAGCAGTTACCTAAAATAAAAAGCAGGAGCTTGGTCGCCTTGTATAATTAGCGGTATAATTATCTGGATTTTTAAATTAGCTAGACAAGCTATTTCTTTATCAGCATCAAAATGATAACATCACTATCAATACCTTAGTTTAATCCAACACTGACTCTATAAAAAAAATGATGTAATCGTATCGAATGTTTTCGCCTGAGTCCAATCCTCGCCATCTACAATTAATTATCAAACAACATTTTTACCGTGTCTTGATTAGTGTCAACAGACTGCGTCATATTAGCTTTAAGTTTTACTTGAGCACTTAAAATGTATGTGACACAAGGCCTAATACCTTCAAGTTATCTAGATATTCCTTCCTATGTATTGCTGTTTTATAGGGAAATAAGAATAGGCGCATTTTATTTTGTCATAAGGAATCACTTTTCTCCTGTGTTCATCCGTTCTGGCCCCGAAACTATTATATCTTCCGTAAGCATCTTTAAGTTATATGCCAATTACTCTTGAGTCCCCCCTCCCCGGTTTCATCCCGCAGACCCTTTGCATACTTCTGCACACTCACCCTAAACGATTTTCCTGAATCCCCCATGGTTGTGTCCACTCGGACGATACCAAGTAAATTATATTGATCTATACACCATGGTAACAATTCATTTATGTTTGTAAACATCGTCATGAAGCCTTGTAAATCAATACATACTTTCTGCTTATCCAAAACTGCAAGGGACAGAGCAGAGAGGTCAATGCCCGAGAGTCAATGACCAAGTCTTGAACTGTTCGTCGGTCGATTTACTTGAGAGCAGAAAATACCGAGCAGGTCAATCACCTATATACAAAACCCTAACCTGGTACATCACGAAAATATACATCGAAATCTACACAGTTCACAAAGCCAGAAAACACAGCATTTCAAGTACCAATTCTATGCAAAGCAAACGCTCATAGTTTGTTTTTACTTTTTTCCAGTCAAAAAATACATTAGTCTATTCTCCTTGTGATATCATTCAGTATACACAGCGGTCAATGAACTACCGAATCTCCCTGAATATAAACACTGTTTTACATGAAAAAAAAGATGACGCAGAATGAAAACCCGTATACACTCTGCACAAGTATTTTCTACCATTTCGAGCTCATTTAATGACATGCTTATCGATGTTTCACTGAGAAGCAAACACTGTATTCTTAGGGTCAAACTTCGATTATTGTAATCGTCATGGCTTCAGCTGATAAGACCAAACCCAACAATTTAAAATACAATGATGGGGACGTGAGACAGAAATGGAAACAGTAACACAAAAAACCCAAACAAAAAGGTGTGTGTGTGTGTGTGTGTGTGTGTGTGTGTGTGTGTGTGTGTGTGTGTGTGTGATTTGGATTTTTAAAGTAGCTTTAACAATTAAAAAGAATATATCAAACTGTAATAGACATAGATAAAAGTGGTTATGTTAATTAAGTTACTTACTTACACAGTTAGTAACAAAGGGCACATCAACTACCCTATCATTGTTTTTAATACTTTGTTTGTCAAGCAGAAAAGAAGAGCATAAAGTTTTAAATTCAAGTAAAAGCTACGATGAATAAAATTTGAATATATATATATATATATATATATATATATATATATATATAGAGAGAGAGAGAGAGAGAGAGAGAGAGAGAGAGAGAGAGAGAGAGAGAGAGAGCGGAAATGCGGACGGCCAGAGATAGCCAAGCGAAGGTCGGTGATGGCCGAGCTGGGAGAAACGGAACTTTCCTGGGAGGTACAACCATTGCTCAAGACCGACCTAGATGGTGGAAGATAGTTGTAGGCTTATGTCCTACACGGGAGGAAGAGGACTAAGTAATTTATCTATTTATTTATTTTTTATTAATTATATGGCCATCTGGAAACATGTGTTGTATTACACTTCTTTACATTTTACTTCTTAACTGAAAAGCACGGTATAGACCTGTGCATAAATCAGATGAAACTGCAAGCCGAATAGACCCAGGTATGGCGTCTCATAATACGTCAGCAGATCTAGGTCTATGCAGTTAGGAGTAATAAGTAAAACAAACAACATAGACCCTGATTTATCAAGGCATTCTGTGACGGCAGATCAGGGTCTATTCTGTTTATAAAATTGGACCTAGCTTGAGGGCTAGTGCATAAAGTAGCCATTTAAAGTCTGCACCAGGACAACAACATTTAAAGTGATTTTCCTTACAGTTTTACCTAAGCTTCTTTTAATAACAGCGAGGAATTCAATAACATTGGGACCATCAGTACCAAATATAGCTTTGTTAGATTTCTTGTTTATACTGGAATACTAATCCTTCAACCCAATGTTCTCATTTAGTCCATAAATTGTTTAATTTTCTGCCTTCGAATAATAAATGACCGCTCCGATGGCCTATTGGTTTACAGCGTCCATTTCGGATGCGGAGAGTCGCGGGTTCGAACCCCGGTCGAGTCATGCCAAAGAGTTATAAAAATGGTACATACAGCTGCCTCGCAAGGCGCTCAGCATTAAGAGGTTAGTGTTAGGACTGGTCGGCCTGGTTTCAGGATAATGCGACTGGGTGGGACATGATGCTAGATGTCTGCGGTATGATGTCCCAGTGCTAGACGTCACTATAAAATTGGCACACTGCAGACATCGTAGCGATATGAATGAAAAATTGTTAAAACTACGTTAAAAATCCAAATCTCACACAGACTAGAATAATAAATGCACAGTCGACTTTTTCTCCCAGCTCATAAAGTTACATTTGTCATTATCTAGTATTCCAAACTGGGTGTAAAATTAAATATGTACACCATATTCTATGTAATATTGTAATATTGTAAACTGAAAAAGTCTCCAAAATTCATATCAGCAATTTAAGTGAATTGAATCTTTTAAAAAAAACAACTGAATACATATATCAAACTCTCTCATTCCATTGCTGGTATATACTCCATATTCTGGTATATGCTCAATAATATTCTGGTATATAGTCAATATTCTGGTATATACTCAATAATATTCTAATATATATTCAATAGTCTGGTGTATACTCAATAATATTTTGGTATATACTCAAGATTCTGGTATATGCTCAATATTTTGGTACATCCACCGTACTCTGGTATATTTTCAGTACTCTGGTATATTCTCGATACTCTGGCAAATTCTCGGTATGCTGGCATATTTTCAATATTCTCTTTTAGTAACAACGGCATCATGCAAAATTATACTTACATACATTAACATATGACAGATATACATTAACATATGACAGATGAACATTAGACGTTAATACATGAATGTCCTAAATACTATTAGATTATCAACTTAGTCTTCAAGTAAATCTTTCTAATTTTGAGGAATTTACCCTATCACACACATAAATTTTCCATTCAATCCATTCATCTTGTGATATCACAAAGTAATAGAAGGAACTGTCACATGTAGCTAAAAATATTATAGAATCCTCTCTGAAGTCAATCCTTCATACGAAAGTTTTGCACCTTCATATAATGGAATTGTACCCTTCATATATTGGAATTGTACCATATTTGTGGAAATAATTTTTTTTTCTTCAACTTCTTTGTAAATTCTTGCAATGCTTCTCGCACATTTTTCCGAAACTTGTTGGTAAGATATTCAAGTAATAAATAATTATTATGTTATGCAAAGGTAAATATATTAGCAAAAGCATTACATCGTTAAGACATCCATATTTTTGTGCTTAATTGTTGCTTTGGGTTGGGCCATTTTTAAGAACACGATAGGTTATACATGATGGTAAGTATTTGTTGTGGAGCAAGAATCCGAGAAATCCCTGATAAGAACCAACGACACAATGGAAGCTCTCAATGCCCACGTTGGCGGAACTGACACTCAACCCACGCTGACAGAGATGAAATGTAAGTGATATGTAAAGACAAGGGCCTTAGACCATTCTGCCACCCAGATACCCTGTGCTTAATGGATTTTCTCAGCCATGATAATTTTAATTCTTTAGTAAAATCTGTAATGTTGACCATCTTTAGACCCACATGCTTATAAACGTTTAACGCGCTGTGATCTAGGATAAACACGATCTGTCTCTGAATCGCAAATAAATCTCAAAATAATGAAAATATGAGGGGGAGGGAGAAAACTGGAAAATCATTAATTTACAAAATCATTGTTTATGTAAATAGAGCATTTTAACAAACAAGAACAAGATTTTCAGAGCTGGATCATGATCACGGGAAGAAAAAATATGTCCACGTTAGTCGCCTCTTACAACGTGAAGGACATCTTCGCTTGCCGAGGTTCTGACATGTTAACCTTATCTACACCTTGGCGTATCAAGCAGATATTTCTATGCTTCGGGTCTGCGAATTTCATAGGATGCGAAGGGAAGCCACCCCATCCAATCAAAATTAATTTGTTCAAATTTGAACACTGTTCCTACAGAATCGAGACAAGGCGGAGCACACAACTTTAGTCAAATCATAAATAAGCAATTTTCCACTGCTAGTCCATGTTTGTACAAATACCTTTCACTCAGATAAACATGTAATGGCTTCTCTCTGGTACGTAACCATACCTTCGATGTTAAACTTACAAATTATCCTTCTGAAGTCAATTGCAAAATCTCGAAATCAGGTGTGAAGGAGATCAAAGATGGCAGAACATACTAAATGTAATCTGCATTATTTGTTGTTTTAAGATTATTTCTAAGCGTTAGGAAGAATTCGAATGCAATCATTCCAAAACATGTTTCTGGCGTTCTCCTAAAACACTTCCACAAAACCGACCCACGTCAGTCTCAACCATAACAAGACATATACGGCAAGACAGCCAGGACTCGGCCCCATTGTGCATGGGACTTGAAAAACCCACAGAAGTTAGATAATATATTTTGATGAGAAAGAACAACAACAATAACAGAAAAAGCGAAATGTTGAACTTATTGTTTGCTGGGAAATAACAATAACAACAGCAATAACAAAATAGAGAAATGTCCAAACCTCGTGTATAGTCGTCATTTCTTATTCACAAAATTATGCAAAGACATAAAAATAAGCAACCAGACGTAACCAGATGTATCACGATAAATACATACGTACATATGTCTGGCACTTTGCATAAATATTTAATAAAGGTAGCAAGGTGTAATGTAGAAGAATTCACACTTCATGTGCACTCAAAATTTCCTATAACATAATCGATAAAGAATCCCGCATCATCATGAATAGCGCTATTCTTTCTCCGTATCAACATGTATAGCGCTATTTGCTCCCCGCATCATCATGAATAGCGCTATTCGCTCTCCGCATTATCAAGAATAGTGCTGTTCGTGTTTTGGCTACATATATCATGATTAGTGCTATTTGCTCTTACGTTACATATATCATGAACAGCGCTATGTCTTACGTTACATATATCATGAATAGCGCTATGTCTTACGTTACATATATCATGAATATCGCTATTTCTTACGTTAACATTACATACATAATCTGGCAACGAACATTTTAGTTTGCGAGAGGCTGGGTCTGGAATTTTGTACGAAAAAATCCTGTTTCTCACTGCCCTATTTGTATTTGGCTGCTCAACATCTGTACCATATGAATGGTTGAAACAGTTCTCTCTCTCTCTGTCTCTCTGTCTCTCTGTATATATATATATATATATATATATATATATATATATATATATATATATATATATATATATATATATATATATATATATATATATATATATATATTTGTGTGTACGGTATGTAACTGCTCGATTTGATGAACTGTTTAACAAACACATTTTCATACACAGCCGACAAGCTTTCTCTTGAAGTTTTTTGTGCTTCTGTTAAGTACACAGTTTTGGGATAATTGTACTGGTTGCTCTGTTTTTAGACTCTAGAATAGCGGCCATGAACAGAGTGCTTCAGAGAGAGAGAGAGAGAGAGAGAGAGAGATCGAGATCGGCACAACTACAAATAAGTGTCCTCACACAAAATACTGTTCACAATGATACTGGATATTATTCCCGATATCTAGCTTAAATATACCTATTAACATTTTTGATATTTCTTTGTTCTCTTCTTCAGCACGGGCTGAAAAACGTAGAACTGAAAACGTCACTATGTTAATCAATATCTAGAGCGATGCGATGGCTTTTTCTTTTCTAAAAGCCAATGCAAGAATTGGTCAGAGAGTATACCAAAATCACCCCTGAGAGCTGCCGTACAACCTCATCGGTGGCGGCGCGAGGATATGAGTCGGCCGCGAGCAATGTTTTTTTATTGGCGGCCCTGCTTCTCTGCAGATTTCAGATTTGGATGTCAGTTACCCGACTGTACCCCATTCGTCTGGCACAAAAGGGCTGTTGACAACTCCTTCGAGCCTCTCTTGACGCTAATGAGAGAGTACAATAAAGTTGCAACGATCCTGACGTTTTCTACGTAATTATCTATGTTCTCCGGCACCTGAATATTTCTGTCAAAGATGCATGCACGAAATTCAACATATCACCCTTCTATTTTCTACCTACTTTTTCGAGTAAACTTGCAACAGTGACAGAAATTGTTTTTGTTGTTTTGGGTTGAACGTCATTTTTCAGGGCAATATCGGCTATATATGACGACCAGTATAACTAATGGAGGAAGAACCCGGGGAAATCCCGGCAAGAACCAAAGACCCACGTCAGCTTCCTCAAATACCCACATTGGCCGAGCCAGAGACTCTAACCCAGGCCGACAGAGATGATGTAGCCGTCATCGGTACAGGCGAGTGCTTTTGACCACACGGCTACCCCTGGACCCGCAGTAACAGAAGTGCTGTTAAAATAGTATGTAGTTTTCACAACAAAATATCTCATTGAAAGAAGTTGATATGTAAACGAGTTTGCAGAGCATAAACACTAAATCAATTCTTTGTTTTGGCTAGTCATGCAGTAATAGATGTACATATATTTTTCATACTGTGATGGATTTACTGACACTTTCTCATACTATAATGGATGCCACAAACTCCCCAAGCTTTGTTGGGGGTGGATTGTAGTGGATTTTGGTTATCGTTAACTAGAGGGTGATCGCCGACGGTGTAATTGCCCGGATCGAGTAAATATCAATATAAAGTGTGAAACTTATAGGTGGAACAGATAGAGATCTGAGCAGATATATAAAACAGAATGACACGAGCCTCTGTACATGTTATAACAATAAATTTAATAAAAATTCATAAACAATTGTGATAATGCATTACATTAGAAAGATACACTTCTTTTTGAAACAAATCATTAAACGAATTTCAAACACAAATATACTTATACAAACAGCCGATCTGTTTTAAGTGATAGAATTAATTCATCATCGAATCGAGTGAAAGATCGAAGTCAATGCCTTGTACAGATTCATAACTTGATTGTTCTGGTTCAGTCCGAATTCACTGCGACTGTTCTTTAGCTTCCCTCTGCCTGTACGTCTGGGTCCTTCCCACTTTTCCCTTCTCCAACTCTCTAGTGTCTCGCCGCTTTCGGTCCCTCGAACTTTGTGTGGTTAGGTGGTTATGTAAGTACGTGATGCGTAGATACTTCAACAGGTAGATTCGTGTAGACGTCACGTGGCTACGTCGGTGAATACGTCACGTGTGGATACATCGGTGAATACGTCACGTGGAGCTATCTGACCTTCCAAAAGTAAACAAAGTAGCAACCTAAATATTCTGTCAGGTATCCTACTGGGGATAGATCATTACTCCCCCTCGTTAATGTCAGATATAGTTGTATCGGAATTCAAACAGATACCAACGGCTATCTGGTCTAACTAAACACGGCAGACCATAAACAAACCTAGTTTCCTAAGATTAATGTACTTCCTAATGGCCATTTCAACACTGGCTCACATTAACATCACCCCGAGATATCAGTTCCGGTCTCCTCTCAATTACACAAATGAATGAATGAAATTCCTTACATGGCTCAACTACGGTATTTATAGCGAATACACACATTCAAGTCTCTAGCATATATGAAATCTTACTACATGGTTTAACAACGTTAATTTCAGTCAATACGCACTCAAGTCTTTATCATACGTGAAATCATCTAAGTCGGAGAATTCCCACGGATTCTCGTAACTCATATCAACTAAAGTAAGGCATGAAGTTCTAGATACATATTTACCTATAACAATCGAGACTATATATTCAAACGATTCATCAACTTTTATAAAGAATTTTATTATACGGATTCATATTGATGAACTGACACAGTTGTATTCATATCAAGAAAATTGATCTACGAATCTAACCAAATAAATTCATGCAAATATAAGCAAATAAATCAAACAAATCGTCATAATGATTTACGTGAGACTGACGCAAAATACCTTGTGCTTTTAAGCTTTACCGCCAGAATTGTCTGTCGATTTTTCGGACATCTGATCCCTTGGATAATTAATTACGAGTGAATTTCTTCTAAATTCGACCCGGAGTCTTCAACATTTGTTTTCTCTTGCAGAAAAAAGTGTCGACTGACCAGGACCTTTGCGGCGGCACATTAAAACTGAGAGTTGTCCGAATTAAATATCTCTGCCGCCTTAACTAGGCGCAAAAAATGTAGTCCGCCTGACAACCTCAGATTACCAAATACTGATTCCTGGAAAACTTCAAAACTGACAACTTCGATACAGATCGGAAGTTAACCCCTATCCCTTTCAGTTAAATAAATGAAGGCTTAATCAAGAATCACTGCTCTCATGACAGAGACATTACCAATCAGTGCATTAATGCGATTTAAACACGCGCCGGTCCCCATAAATCTAATTAATCGTTCACCTGCCCAACTTAATGTGTTCTTTTCATAGATCGACATAAATTTGCACCCTTACAATGGATTTACTGAGACTTTTCATACTCCATTGATTCACGAACACTTTTTCATACTGCAATGATTCAAGGACACTTACTCGTACTGCAGTAGATTCACAGACACTTTGTCATACTATAATGGATTTACAAATACTTTTCCTACTCTAATGGACTTACAGGCACCTTTTGAATTTTGTAATGTATTTCAGGCAGTTTTTTTAATACTGTAATGGCTTTTTAGACACTCTTTCATACTGTAATATGTTTGCAGGCACTTTTGCATGCTGCGATGGATTTGCAGGCACATTTTCGTGGTGAAATGGATTTACAGGCATATTTTTATACAGCGATGGATTTACAAACACTTTTTCATAATATACTTGATTTACAGACACTTTCGGTACTGTAATGGATTTACTGGCACTTTTCATACTGTAATGGATTTACAGCCACTTTTCATACTGTAATTGCTGCTAATGTAAATATGTGAGAAAGCTTGCCAGTAGCTTCTCGTGGGTCGGTGGTTCTTTCCGTGGATTTCCCGGTTTCTTCCTCCACCATTAATACTGGCCGCCATGTATAGCCTATCATGTGCTGAAAAATGGCGTTAAGCCCCACAACAACAACAACAACATACTGTAATTGATTGACATGCACTTTTCATACAGTAACGGATTTACAGACACTGTCCAAAACTGCAGTAGCTTTAATACCATTAATTTCATCATAATATATATTTCCGTCAAAATGTATTGGTACTAATTTAATATTTAGTGCCATTTCGCAAGCAAATATGAAATATATTACAGTTCGGAATGTAGAAACAGAAAATATATGCTTTCATACCAACATGGAAAGATGTGACAAAAGATCAAAAGATGAGATAATTCAGATATATATATATATATATATATATATATATATATATATATATATATATATATATATATATATATATATATATATATATATATATATATAAACGCCCATATACGAAATGAATCGGTGAGTACATGCAGATGCAATAAACCTCATTCAGACTCTGTCGTCAACGAAAGAATTAAGAAACAAAACAACCATACCTGTGCTATGAACAAGTTTGTGAAAAAAATTATGTCCTTTCCTCCAGTTGCTCACACGGGGTGTTCGAACAAGAGCAAACAAAAACTAACATACCTTGATCCATTACTTACCATCTTTAAGACACTTTGTACGCTTCATCTATTCTAGACAACCCGAGGGTATGGTCTTGATCCTAATAGTTTATGCTACTTCTAACAGTAATCTTACTCAGGTAAGGAAATACTCAGAAAAAATTTAATACCAATGTCCATCTTTTTCAGAATCGGTTGGCTAACTGCGCAGAGCTTATGCTTAACTGGCCGAAACATTCACTGTTACATCTCCTCTCGGGAAAAATGTCGACGTCATTCTATAAGCCGGTCACACAAAAATTGTCACCGACTTCACAGATGGATGATCCGCAACTCCATACGGAGTGCGTTCGAGTATTTCGATACATTGTTTCTTGTTATCATGTAATCACTGCGCAATTTCAATTGCACCAGCCGACCTTTAAAGGGTACATTTTAAAGGGACTGCGAATAATTGGACTTAAGAGTCAATATTTGGTGAAGTATTATAAACTCTGTGTGTGTGTGTGTGTGTGTGTGTGTGTGTGTGTGTGTGTGTGTGTGTGTGTGTGTGTGTGATTTGGATCTTTAACGTAGCTTTAACAATTTTTTTCAGTCATATTGCTACGGTATTTGCAGTGTGGCAGTTTATGGTGATGTCTAGCATTGGGGCATCATGCCGCAGAGATGTAGCATGATATTCCAACCAGCCTTCATTGGTTGCATTTGTTTACGAATTTAGTGCCT
Organism: Megalonaias nervosa; assembly: GCA_016617855.1. NCBI lineage: Eukaryota > Metazoa > Mollusca > Bivalvia > Unionida > Unionidae > Megalonaias > Megalonaias nervosa. The sequence goes on from JAECUM010029997.1 coordinate 32,103, forward strand.
GGACTGACTTATAAAGTGGGACGTCTCTGAGAGAGGTGCATATCCCTTGACCTTAATATGCCTTTCTATGCCCACTTATAGTCACTAGAAAACACGAATCATTGTCTGAATCATTCGATTTGCGATAGTTATGAGCATTTCTGCTAAATTAATGTTTAAATGATCAGTGAGTGTATGTGTGTGTGATTTGGATTTTTAACCTAGCTTTAAAAATTTTTAGTCATATCGCTACGATGTCGGCAGTGTGGCAGTTTATAAACACAGCATCATGTCCCATCCAGTTACATTACCCTGACACCAGACCGACCGGTCTTAACAATAACCTCTTAATGCTGAGCGTCTAGCGAGGCAGCTGTTAGTACCATTTTCATAAGTCTCTGGTATGACTCGGCCGGGGTTCGAACCCGCGATCTCCCGCATCCAAGGAGGATGCTCAAACCGCTTGTAAACTAAACAAAAAGTACGTTGTTGTTGCAAGTGGCAGTGGATTCAATATCAATATTTATTTATAAGCACCATAATATATTCTAGGTAATACAAGCATTTATACATATACCACTCAGGTGGCGTAAGTGGTTAGAGCGTCAGCCTCGGATGTGGGAGGTTGCGGGTTCAAACCCCGGCCGAGTAAAACCAAAGACGTATAAAAATGATACTAACAGCTGACCTCGCTTGGGGCTCAACATTAAAAGGTTAGTGTTGTGACCGGTCAGCATGGTTTCAGGATAATGTGACTGGGTGGGGCATCGTGCTACATATCTGCGGCATGATGCTGCTAGACATAACTATAAACTGCCACACTGCTTACATGGTAGCGATATGACAAGAAAGTTGATAAAGCTACGCTGAAAATCCAACATGCACACACACACACACACACACACACACACACACACACACACATTTATGTTGAATTTTAGTGAAGTAATAATGGTTAAGATGCATAGCGTAATAACCGAAGTATGAATGGAATCATTAATTCGAGGTCTCAATGAATAGTTTTGTATTTTGAGCGCCCCACCAGGGCCGACAAGAGGGGTGGGAGCAACCGGGGATATATTCCCGTGGCCCGAGCCGAACGACACTTTTTAATTTTAAAAAAGAAACACTTTTTTGAGCAAGAATTAGGAGATGCCCGGGTGTTTCTTACCCCAGGGCCCGTGATCGCTCTCTACGGCCCTGCGTCCCACCACTACCATATGTACAGGGATGAGCCTAATAAGCACAAGCCCATCAATAAATTCGCACATAAGTATTTCGCTTTATATTTACTTTGAGCTACAGTTACACTATCACAGGAGATGACATGCTTTGCCTGAGAATCAAATGAACGGCAAACTCTTTTCATATGTTTTATGTGTGTGTGTGTGTGTGTGTGTGTGTGTGTGTGTGTGTGTGATTTGGAATTTTAACGTCGATTTAAAAATTTTTCAGTCATATCGCTATGATGTCTGCAGTGTGACAGACTATAGTGATGTATAGCACTGGGGCAACACGCTGCAGACATGTAGCATAATGTCCCACCCAGTCACATTATCCTGACACCAGGCCAACCAGTCTTAACACTAACCTCTTAATGCTGAGCGCCGAGCGAGGTAGCTGCTAAGTCTTCGTTTTGACTCGGCCGGGGTTCGAACCCGCGACCTCCCGCATCCGAGGCGGACGCTTTAACCACTAGGCCAGGTAAATATATAAGAATCTGCAAAGTAGTGACATAAGAACGAGCATCGCAGTTTTGTATGTGAATCTTAATACTGACAAGAGCCATGACGTTTACTGCGACGCCCTGTACATGAGTATATTTAAAATAGACCTGGACTATCGAGAAAAGTGGTTGGGGTAATGCCAGGGCGATATAAAACCCATTATTTGTGCATGGAACCAAGCAAAATACCTGAATACAAAATTTTGCAAAAATGAATTCCACAAAAATCTTTGGTGAGTTTTATTTGTGTATCTAGTGCATAGTTGCAGGGACAGGCTCAGGTCAAGTGTTGTGGGGGAGGGGTTTCAACATTTCAATAGGGCCCTGACTTTCTTCGAAAGGGCATCGAGCCAAAATTATGTGTCTATTTACTCGAAGTATGGATAATACCCAACAAAAGTGCGCAAGAATAAAAGGATGGTAAAATTTTAAGAGACAAATGAATGTATGTTTGTGTGTGTACATTGTTTATTATTTATCTATTTATTTTTGCTTTGTCGGGGCGGGAATCGGGAACCCCACCCCCACCCCCAATCTGGCCCTGCGTTGTTCTCATTTTTTTGCAGTCGGTCAGCACCAGACAGGAACGTGACGAAATAAACCTAATTGTGAGGTCTAATTGGTGCAAATGCAAAGTCGATAAGGCACGTGTTCACACTCTCCACGTGTCTCTCTGTGACCAGAATTCGGTAGTAGACTCAATTAAATTAAGAAAACAATCTTATGAACACTGTGCACGCTTTCAGCATGGGAAAGATGAATCTTTTGAGCAGAGGTTCTACTTCAAAGAAAGTAAATATTTGGACCACACCGCAAGCGTTTCCCAAAATTAATCACGTCCAACTTTACCGTATTGGATGTTTTTTTTTTTGTTTGTTTGTTTTTTTTTTTTAAATGAGGTCATCGCTGAAATTCGTTGGTCGCTGCAAAGAGAACAAGCTCGTACTGTTAGTTAAAATTCAGTTTGGGAGGGAATTATGCTTTAGTCAATGTTGCTGTAAACACGTTGCTGCGAAAAACTTTACATTGCTTATCTCTTTAGCCAATGCAATAAATCGTTTCAAACTTGTGAATCCAGGCTGGACTGGTTTGAAGGAAACTAACCCTGCGAACAGGAGCCTGGCCTATATTAGAGTGACGGTGGCAATGACCGCTCAGTACTGGGGTCAACGCTAGGACGTTAAGGACATAACAGTCCGAGAATATAATCAGTAACAAAGTAACGCGGGGAATAGAAAGGTAAGTGATCTATCTATCTATCTATCTATCTGAATGATAGTTGGTAGAAATAATCATGCTTCAATTCTAGTTAAGATTTTGTGTATAATTAACATGAAAATACTTGCTATTCGTAAAGAGGATGCATGTGATGAGGAATTTGTTTGAGTAATTTTCCCACAAGTGTTGGAAGCATTTGCTATAATTTGATTGATCTTCACTATTGGTGTTGTACCTCTCTCTCTCTCTCTCTCTCTCTCTCTCTCTCTCAATCACTCTTGCGCTTGACGCTGCAGGAGAAATAGCTTAAGTATGCAATAATTCTCTTTATAAACTATATAAATTGTTGAAGCATACATACGTGAATCACGCACTTCAGAGAAGTCTCTGACACAACGAAAATAACAAATTGACTAGTCAGATAACACGCACGCACGCACGCACGCACGCACCCCCCATATATATATATATATATATATATATATATATATATATATATATATATATATATATATATATATATATATATATATAACGGCAATAGATCGATCCATTGGTTAATATTAATGGTATCTGCAACTGAATCTCTTGGACTTGCTGTTAAAATATACTTGAGAAAAATATTTAATGAAAATTGTAAGTAAACAGTCAACAAGTCAGATAGAAACCTGTTGTTGTTGTTGTTGTTGTTGTAGGGTTTAACGCCATTTTTCAGCACAAGATAGGCAATACATGGCGGCCAGTATAAACGGTGGAGGAAGAAGCCAGGAAAACTCCGGAAAGAACCACCGACCCACGAGAAGCTACTGGTAAGCTTTCTCACGTAAGATAGAAACCTATGTTTCTCTCATGGCAAAGATATGGAGAGCAGGACAAATTAGTTCTTCCACACGAAATTCAGAAACAATTTGATTTGTATCGGCAGAGAAAGCAAGAGCGAGTGAAGAACAAACATAAATCGATGGTCTTCATGTCTACCAGCTTACAATCGTTAATTTACACTAGTATTTCATGAGAAATTTGAACTGCTGCAACATAACGTTTCAACTCAGGCGACAAAAGTGGCAGGTGCTATGTTTGGGCGGTGGTTGATACCAACTGGGATTATGCCAAATAGGCGCAAGTTTACAGGTGGAGTCATTGCCAGGAACCATTCAGTATATCGTTCCATATTTATTATAAACATGTGCAGGCCGTGATCGGAACCATTTCTTCGTTTGGAGTGTACTCCATGCCGTGACTTCGATTCACTACGTCGTAAGAGAACTTCACAAATGTACTAGACCGCTCCGGTGGCCAAAGTGGTTAGAGCGTCCGCCTCGGATGAGGAAGGTCGTGGGTTCGAATCCCGGTAGAGTCATTCCAAAGACATACAAATGGTACGCACAGCTGCCTCGCTAGGCGCTCAGCATTAAGAGGTTAGTGTTAGGACTCGTCGGCCTGGTGTCAGGATAATGCGACTGGGTGGAACGTCATGCTACATGTTTGCGGCATGATGCCCCAGTGATAGACATCACTATAAACTGCCACACTGCAGACATCGTAGTGATATGACTGAAAAATTGTTGAAGCTACGTTAAAAATCCAAATCTCGCACACACACACACACACACACACACACACACACAACACACACACACACACACACACACACACACACACACACACACACACACACATGTAACATGTTAAGTAGTCACTTTCTGCAGTAAATAGACACATCCACTACCTCTTTGTAGAACGAGTATAATAATGCAACAAAGAGACAAATCTGTTACCTCCGTGTAGGATGGGTGTAATGATGCAGCAAAGAGACACATCCCATACCTCTGTGTAGGATAGGTGTAATGATGCAGGAAAGAGACACATCCCATACCTCTGTATAGGATGGGTGTTATAATGCAGCAAAGAGACACATCCCATACCTCTGTGTATGATGAGTGTAATACACTCAAGAATACACTAATGTTTTGCCAGATCCTGGCATTGACAAAAGTGAGAGGACATCAACCATCGACATCTATTGAACTCGAGACATTTCTGACTAACATGGCAAGCAAAAACTACATTACTTTAAATTTCTATACTCGTCTCTGAAGCATCCAGAAAATCAATTTAATTTTTTTTTCTTCACAATTCATATGTTTGAGAGGTGTGGCAAGCGTTTAGTTGAAAAACAAAGTCGGTTCTTTCGTACAAGCTTGTGCTTCATGCAGGGATAGTAATAACGTATAACTGAGTTGATGTGAAAATATTGGTAGCAGTGGAACATTCTAATGTTCTGATATGAGGTATTTCTCAAAGTTTGTTCATGTGAGAATGTTCAAATTCGAGACTTCTGTGCATTTATATTATTACCACATTTGTACTGTCTTAAATTAAGTTTATATGCTTAGCTATTGACAACACTACTTTCTTTCATCCTATTTACATGCTGTTATACATTGAAGGGATGCATCATGATGTCTGCCATAACATCAACACAAAAGCAGACCACTTTAACCCAGTTTCACGCTTCACTGACTTCGCTATGTTTTGTGCTTTTACTATGTATGATTTGGTCATTAAACTAGGCGATCGTTGACATCTATGATAGTACCACTCCCGTATAATAAAAGGTAATTGTTAACTACGTTTCATATTTTACGAGATTAGGTTTTTCCAGTTTTAATGGATTAGGTTTTTCCCATTTTACTGAATTAGGTTGGTTTGCGTTTGGTTCGTGACCATAAAGGGGTTTTGAAGGCTCTGAACGTAGTATGCTGTCTAGAATCATTGGTCTTTTCTAGCAGAGGTATTTTTTTTCATCCACTGCCAGTGTGTTCTGGCACAAATTGAGTAAAGAACAATCGAGTTGTATCCAATAGTAGTAGTTCCATATTTTTTACTCCCATGTATAGACGTAAGATAGCTTTGTCAGATTTTAAAAGATTATAGCTGTGTCCGTTCGTACGTCCCTCCGTTAGTAAGTCAGTTAGCAATTTGTTTACTGCGTGATAAACTGAATTCTGCTTTTCATACTTTAATCAAACTTTGAAGTGCGTTTCTCTGGTAGGGACAAATAACCCTTTGAATTCGGAGGTAAAAGGTCAAGATCTTTTTGACTGATCAAAACTAGATGTTATTTGTGTTGAAACAATATAAACAAAACTAAAAATAGAATTTAAATTGACAAAACATGACTTGTGGTGAAGGGTTTATTTCCCAAGCGCAGAATAATGAAACTTGATGATAATATTCATCTCCATTGCTAACGCACCCTTAAACCCAAAAGTCATGGTGTATGCATGGGCAAGATACTTTATTTCAGTTGCCTCAGCACTAAATATCTTGTTTGTGTTGCTGTGCCATAAAGCACCAAACCGTGTCAAACCAAAAGGTCAACAGGACCCGCGTTTCACACATGTACTGGATTCGGTTAATATTTCGTGCAATTATCTCATGACCACATATGCTGTTTACACACTTGATACCGACGAGTATACGAAGAACCATGGAACTCGGCAGGATAAGGAGTGCATCTGCATGTTGATTTTACCAAACTCTCACTACAAAAGTATGTTACCATGACCAATATTTCAAGCTTCATTTATGTCTTGAATTTGTGTTTTGAATTTATATCTGCAGATCTGTTCATGCTAAATTCATCACGCTCGATGATTATTCGCATTTGTGTTTAGTACCACACCATTACAACAATGACCAGTGACTTGCATTTCAAATTTTAGTGACTTAGGTTTTAGCTTAAAATTTTGCGTTTAGCTCATGATCATATTTTTTTTGGCGGCCATATTGCATTCTGTTATACCCGGATTAGCTATTGGGATGCATGTTTCTTTCTCCACCTGACAAACATTTCTGCCATATGAACACAACAATCTTGTCATATGGAGTTATAAACACAATAATCTTGTCATACGGAATTATAAATACAATAATCTTGCCATATAGAGTTATGAACAAATATTCTTAACGTCTAGATCATAAAGACATTCTCACTGCTAAAAAGACAACGTATTAATTGTACTGCCAATAAAATAATTCACAACAAAGTCATAACATTTCATTAAAAAAAAGAAAAAAAAGCAAAACAAAACATGCATCTGAAATTGCGAACACAACCTCCTTACTTTCAAAACACAAAGACAAAAGTACAAACGTGTCATAGCTTATTTGGTTTATAATGTGACAGAAATCGTGTCTGACACCTCTTCATTTTATATAAAACTTAGTTTGTCAGTTAAGAAATGGCGAAAACGTTTAATTCTGCATTTTGAGGCCACACACATAATTCATAATGCATACATAAATGACTTTCGGACTTTCGTTTCATGATAATAACAAAGTGAGTGAGGTGTGATTTTAGAGCTTCCAACAATATTCCGTTTCATGATAATAACAAAGTGAGTGAGGTGTGATTTTAGAGCTTCCAACAATATTCCGTTTCATGATAATAACAAAGTGAGTGAGGTGTGATTGTAGAGCTTCCAACAATATTCCGTTTCATGATAATAACAAAGTGAGTGAGGTGTGATTTTAGAGCTTCCAACAATATTCCGAACTGAGTAACCTTTATGCTAAGCCAGGGAAGTCTACCACATAGTCTATATTTGGTAACGTTCACATAGTCTATATTTGGTAACGTTTTGTCTTAGTGGGCAAAATGCCTTAAAAGGTGACTGAGAAAAGGAATTACGTTTAACACGCCTGCGTATTCCTTGTCACTTATTTGGACGCTTTAGATATACAAGTAAAATTTATGTCCATTGGTGTTAATAATTAGCTGTAGTTCATTTATACATGCTATGGCTTCTAGGACCAGGCAAGAATGGCTGCCAGCTTTACACAAGAATTTTTAACTAATATTAAAAATGTTCGCGCTGAAGTCTACAAGGTTATGTACACATTGAGCATCTTTGAAAGCGTTGTAGAGGACGTAAATGAAGCACATAATGAAAAGCAGTTATGGGTCTGATGAAAACTGGATATTAGTCGCATGAACGTATCGTGATAGAATTGTGGGGGAAGGATATTTAATTTAGTTCTTACAAACTTGCATGTCGTGTTTGGCGCCATACTTTCCTGGCTTCTCCGGGGCCTGACTTGTTTGACGTTCGATGAAGTTAGAGAATCCTCAAGTGTCACAGACTGTTTTATTATTAGCTTTGTGAGTGATTTATGTATGTGGCCGCGATGCTTAATCCCTCTGTGTATATTTTTTAAAACGCTTTCAACAGATAATATGCATCACACACCGATACAGTCTAAGAGAAATGGGCACAACGGGTATATTAAGCTTTATATCAATTAATTACGTGTTTATCGAGTAGCGTGTATCTCCGATATCAACCTATCAACATTCATGTAAGGCGACGAACGATTGAAAAAGCGTGAAATATCGTTGCTCGCCCTATTAGATAATTAAATGATGGTGCAAAATAATATTTAGAAAGATCAATATATTGTCGAAACTCATCAGCCGTTATATGAAGCTAGATTGTCCAGCAAAATTACACACTTGATACGTAAACATTTTCAAATAAAAGTGATCCAACATCTCAGCAGTTTACAAAAAAAAAAAAAAACAAAACAAAAAAAACAACAACAAAAAAAAAACATTACGAATAAATTAGAACTCACTGGTGCTCGGAAAAATCCGGCATGTAATTAAACTTCGGTGCCTTCCCCCTTGTTCCATTACAATCGCAGCTTATTTATTGATGCAGAATGTTTCGTTCTGTTTAAAACTTCGTCTTAGCATTACCGTCGAACAATGTATCATTCATTTAATGGAAAGTTCCAATACACAACCATTTGTTTATTTTTAAGTTATCACCTCTTGAGGAAAACTGTGTTTCGTAATAAAAGATATCAAAAGACCAAGTTGAGGAAAATCTTGTAAAAGAACTACTAAGGT
>JAECUM010029998.1:0-26717 GCA_016617855.1 Megalonaias nervosa
AAAAAAAAAAAAAAAAAAAAAAAAAAAAAAAAAAAAAAAAAAAAAAAAAAAAAAAAAAAAAAAAAAAAAAAAAAAAAAAAATTGTTTGGTTTTCCTTTCTATTTTTAATTCATCTGTAATGGCACACCCAAATAAAAAATAAAAATGCATTTTTTAAATTTTTTTTATGGCTTTCACAGAACTACTACGGGTTTTGAAAACAAAGAAAGAAAATGAAAAACAAAATGACTAAGTCAGTGGTTGTCGTACTAGGTCGGTGTGTAAGATAAATGATTTTAGTATATGCCTTGCACATAGTATGTCCTTGCAAGATGGAAATACAAATGAATAATCTGATGAATTAGGTTGGGGGGTGTTGATTTATTGGACTAAGAACACCCATCTAACTTTTGTGTTGACTAGTTTCGTTTTTAGGCTGAAATGAGTCTTCTTGTTTCACTTTGGTGCGGTACCTTTCTTCTTTCATCCCGCGTAAGAGAAAAAAAAAAAATAAATACATAAAATGAACCTGCGCGCTCATCATTACCAGCACGATAAGACCCGATTCGTTAAAATTTAATGCTTAATAAATATACTAAATGGAGTAAGGTATATTTCTTGTATTGATCGTTTCAGATAATATGTAATAAACGGCTTTGAGGAGTCCCCTTAATGGGCTCGTTGCAAAGCTCTTCTGTATGGAGATATGATAAGCGTAACTTCCCCGATATGTAAACTTTGATCACTTTATCACCGTCTACGTGATTTTATAGCCCTTGCTAAGCCCGTTTCACGTGATACGGTGATTCTTTTGTAAATCTAGGGAACGTTAAATTTATTTAATCTGAAATGGATTCCAAAAAGGTCCATATAAAGGTGACAAAGGTGTCTGGACAGGGATCCCATGGTCTGGATCCAGATGTCGTGGTCCCTGGGTCAGAGGGGGAGGAGGATATAAACAATTTAAATCTGATGAAAGACTTTCTTCCAGGACCGCTTGATGAGTACAGAAAACGGGCGTCCTTCGACTGGAAGAAGATGAGGCTATTTCTAGATGGAGAAGATATACTTAGATTTAAGGTTCTTTTATTTTTGTCCATGTTTCTCATCCATTTAAATTGAGATTTACACATTATTTTAATCTGTAGTCTTGGCACTTTGTATTCACAGGTAGATAATCACAAAAAGTATGCGAATACAGGACAATTTGGACCAAAGGCAATTCGGCCCAGATTTGTCACAACTCGGACTTGAGCCCGATTCAACATGGCACACTGAATCACGTTCATGAACAACTCGGACCAATATTTAAAGACAAGTGTGACTAAATTGTTTATTATCATCAATTTTACTATCATTGATATGGGTCTGAAATCTCATTGTTTATAGTATTCGCACATGCTACCATTTAGGACTAACAACAAACTATGCATGCTTCCTACTGCACTGGTTTTAAATTTAGGTTAGTGGGCCCTGAGTGGCCAAGTGGTCTAAAGCGCTCACCGTTATGAATCACTGCCATCTCACCTCTGCCTGCGTGGGTTCAAGCCTCGGGCTCGGCCAATGTACGTATGTGAGAAAGCTTGCCGGTAGCTTCTGGTGGGTCTGGGGTTCTCCTGGGTTCGTCCTCCACTATTTGTACTGGCCGCCATGTTTAGCCTATCTTGTGCTGAAAATGGCGTTAAACCCTAAAACAACAACAACAACAAATTTAGGTTAGGCAGGCAGTTTTTGTTAAACATTATATATATATTTAATGTGACTTTTAAAATTTTTTGTTAATTATTTAACCGTGAGGGAAAAAAGTGCTAGGGTAAGCAATGAGCAATGGGGATGGTCAGCCAACTGGAAATACACATATTTATTTGTCCTTGTTGTCAGCCCACAATGATTTTTTTAAAAATGAACATTATCTAACATATAAAAATTGTACACAACTTAGTAATTTCTTTCATCAAGTTATCATTTAAAACCTGATAGTCACCAGGGGGTTCCAAACACTGTCAACTTCTGGCATTTCAAATGAAACAGCAGCTTTGTTAGTAATATGGTTGCCATATTTGCATGGGTGAGTAAATGTTTTCGAGCAACAGATGTGCTGAATTTACTTTCTTGGATAATCTCAATAAACCAGTAAATTTTGGAGTACATCTCTTTTTGACATATGTATATAAGTTTCTCCATTGTATTTGTTCAGTAGATAGTCCCCGAATGACATAAGCAGCAGCCATATTTGTGGTATGCTGGCAGATTTATTGTTGAGTTTAAATTGTGTTTGGAAGTTGAAATAAATTCATTGAATTTCAAGATACTGTCACAAAAAATACATACATAAATGGATTACAAATCAGGCTTTCTGTTAGTATCTATATATTTAATTTATTAGTTGATTTTGCTTGAGTGTGCCTTGTTCAAAATGGTCACTTTTGGTGGTTGCATATAAGAGAAACTGCCTGGATGCCCATTGTCCAGGTAAAATGAGCAGAATATTCTCTGCTAGTGACCTTATTAGGAAGTATCTGTTTTAGAATTATTATGCCTAGACATTGCAAATACTGTATTGGATGTAGATGACGCAGTGGTGACTGAAATGGACTGTTCTAGAAATCAGAAAAGGACAGTGTGTAGTCTGTCTGCTTGTTTATACAGAGAGCTTCTGTTTGGCTTGAAACACCAATATGTTGACTGTGTTACGGACATCCTGGTGAGAGTCAGGTTAGAAATTATAAACTGATGAATGAAATGACTAAGTTTTGTGCAATTTTTATATCCTTGATGCTTTTTCTTTTTTAAAATTGGTTGGGGTGTACAGATTAATGTGAGAGTGTGTGAATACTGTAGTAAAATGTAGTTAAGCACCATCACTTAGGTATATCATAAAAATACTCCTGAAAATTAAAAATGTTCACTACGGATCTGCATGATCAGAGTTTATTAATTTTATGCAAATAGGTTAATTTCGAATCCAGTTAGAAGTGTTTTACAGCAAATATAGAAATTCCAGTGCAAATTGGCCATTGTGGGTAACTTTCACACAGTATTATAGGTAAAACCGCTGGAAAGTTCCATTTTAATCAGTTCTTCTGTAATGTAAATAAAACATAATACACACCAAAACCTGATACCAGTTGTACTCATAATATCATGCTGATAATTACCCACATTGACATGTGAAGGTGGTTGTAATTTGAACTAGAATTACTCTTACGTAGGCCAGTGCCTGCTACAAACTGTACTTCTAGCTGAAATTGAAATTCATTTTACCTTGGTGTTAATTTGAGAGATGAAAATATTGGGACACGTGGACCCCTAACAGGTCAAAAAGTGGGATAATTTTGAAAACACAACTGGATTCAAACCTACCAGTAGTTCTTGTTTATGAAGGACAATTAAAATATATCATTATCAGCCTCCCCTGCCTAGAATGTATTATGACCATTTGAGACTACATGTACAGATTTACCTTCTTATAAATTGGAAATAAATGCAGCAGTTTTTTTTTTGTGAAGTTATGTTCTCTTCTTATTTTCTACCTGTGATCAGGTGCTGTCATTAGATGCTCTGGCTAATCAAAATCAGACAGATGGACATTTCTGTCAGCTGGTGAAACTAATCATCCTATGCTTTTTTGGCAGTAAGCAGCTAGCCAGCTTGGGGTGTGCTTAAGTCCCATTCAATCGGCTGACAGAGGTCTCGTTAGGATTTTACAACTAGGTAAAACTAGGAGTCCCTCCAGCAAATGTTGCAGTCCCCTCCCACAATCATATTGGGCTGAATGTCTAGATGAGGAGAACCGGTAGTTGTCATTGTGTTTAATTTTCCAAATTCTTTACACCATGGACATATAACTCCTGTTTGTCGGTTAGAGTCAGACTGAATTTTGTCAATTCAAGGAAAGGCATTATTCCAAGCACTAAGCCCAGGCATAACACACTTTTTTAAACTTGGCTACTGTTCCATTTAAACTATCAATTCTAGAAACTTTAGCACTCTTCTGAATCTCATTACAATCTTCGTCAATTTGCTTTTTAACCCCAAAATAGTTATCCAGATTTGCAAACAGCATTTTGTCTAAGTCTTGACATGTTTTAATTTTGAGGTCATGTGAACTACTTATTCAGCTGCACAAGGAAATGAACAAGAAAATAAAAGCTAAATTTGTTCACTTGATGTACTCTTAAAATATGACCACATGTACATCTCTGGGTCTTCCTGCCTCAGAATTCAGTCACTGTCAATATCAGCACATTTTCCCACCACTCAGCAGCTAGTCTAAGTCTTTGAACTTGCCACCCAGCTATTGGGTCATGTTCTTTTGATGTACTCTTATAATGACAACATATGCCTTACAGCCACTGAATACTGTCATTGTAAATATCAGCACAGCTAAAATGATCAATTGATCAACACATTTTCCCACTCAGCAGGTGGTTGAAGCAGGACTGGCAAGTCTTTGAATTTGCCACCCAGCTATTGTGTGCGTACGGAGGACTCCTGCCTTAGTGATTTTCTGCATCCCAGATGATAAAAAATTTGCATCCAAATATGCATGATTATGCATTTCCAAGACCTCTGGCCTAAAGTCAGTTGTAATGAGCTTGTATCTGTGAGTGCCATATAGGCAACTTCTTGTGCCAAAGAAGAAAAGTAAGGGTCATAGACCAAGTATATTGACTTGTAAAGCATCATTACTGAACTGAAATTTTAATAATTTTAGATGAATATGAAATAGATAAATTAATGTTGTATGCAGTTTGTGAGATAGTTTACATAGGTTGTTTGCTTACAAAACTACATTTACATAAGCCTTGTAATGAAATGGTCATTTGTTACATATAAGCCAGGTGAGTGATATCAGGATTTGTAGGGTCTCTTGTCTTATTCCTACCTTTCCACTTTGATTTCAGAACAAGATTTGGACCACATTTGAGAATGATCCACTCTTTTCCCACAGTCTTCAGACCCAAACTGTAGAGAAATATAGAGAAATAACTTTTCTGAGAGCAAAGCGGCTTTTTGAGTATAATTTCTTGACAGAGAAAGAGCTGTTTTCAAATCCCCTGAAGCACCAGGTCCAAACTGATTGCCTTGGAATGTACAACTGGTCTCTTTCAGCCAAGTACCAACTTGACAAGGAGGTAGACTATTTCTTCCAGTATTTAATTGGGCTATAAGGCTTGTCAAACATAAATAACAGAAGAAAAATGAAAAACAGTTCATTTTTGTCTCATTTAATCAATTTTATGCCAAGTTAGCTTATTTGAATGATGTAATATTTCTATTTGACCTCATAGAGAGAATCTCCAGTTCTCAGAAAATTGTGAACATCGTAGGTTTTCCTGCTATATAAATATCATTAGGACTCCTGATGGTGCTTTTGATATTTAAATTCTAGGGAAAACCTGGGTTGTTGCTTAAAAATAGATGACAGTATTGTCAGTTATGAACATTGACATCTCTGACTGTACTCTGCACTGACATTCTATTCCGTGGTAGTAGAAAAGTATATTGAAACTTACGGTCTTTGATGCTTAGACTGGTACAAAAAAATTTGTCATCCACTTGTAAAGGACATCGGATTATCAGAACATAACCAGCCATCAGTCTATGCTTTGTCAAGGATACCAATCAGGCATCAACAGTTCCTATTTGACCATACATAATCAGCAAGAATGATGTGGTGAAGAGTTTTACAAATTATAATGCTTGTTCTTTTTAAAAATTGGACTGCTTACATGAAATTTCACTTGTCCAACAGTACTTTATATTTGTAGAGATGTACAACCTAGTTGGGCTGCTTTATGAAATTTCACTTGTCCAACAATACTTTCTATTTGTTGAGATGTACAGGCTAGTTGGGCTAGAAAATTGTCGTCCTCTATCACTGGAAAAAAATGTCTGACCATTGTCAATTATATGAAAAGTGTTGTCATTTGACTTTTGATACATTTATTTCAGGAAGTACAGTATGTTCCTTTTCCTTAATAATGAAAGGATATTAGTTCCTCATCAACTATATGCTTTTTTTGCCTCCAATGGCAGAAGTGCCCATGAATGATAAAGTGGAATTTTCATACAAACCAACTATTTTTAGACCTGCTGCAATTGCAGTAATGTACACTTTCGAAATTATTGTTATTTATTTTTTATTATTTAAAACATAGTTACATATTAGATCACATGTAAATTTTCTTTAGTGAATAATTACATATAAAATACATAATTAGATCACAGTTAAAGCTGCATTAGTGGACAATTACATATAAAATAAACCAAGATATAAAATTTATTTGTTTAACCTGTAAGTAAAGAGTCTACAAATAACACAGTTATAATAACTATAGTGACTTTTGTAAACAAGGTTCATTTTAAATGTTTTTATAGTCACTGATATTGTGGCAATGTCCATGGTACATGAAGCTGACAAACTGTGGTACTTTGGTCTCAGGCACCATTTCCAACAGTAAAAAAAACCCTATAATCCACATGAGGTTCTCAAGCTGCAATACTTTGGTTCCAGGCACTGTTTCTAGCAGTACAAAAAAAATATAATCCACATGAGGTTCTCAAGCTGCAATACTTTGGTTCCAACAACTGTTTCTAGCAGTACAAAAAAAATATAATGCACATGAGGCTTTCAAGCTGTGGTGCTTTGATCTCAATCACAGTATCCAAAAGTGCAAAAAACTACACTGAGACTCTCAAGTTGTGGTACTTTGGTCCCAGCCACTATTTCCAATAGTACAAAAAAAAAAATAATCCACACGAGGCTCTCAAGCTGTGGTGCTTTGGTCACAGCCATAGTATCCAACAGTACAAAAAGAAATATAATCTACCAGAGGTTCTCAAGTTGTGGTACTTTGGTCCCAGCCACAGTTTCCAACAGTACAAGTAAACTCTAATCTAAATCAGGCTCACCAGCTGTGGTGCTGTGGTTCCAGCCACAGTAAAACAATAATCCACACGAAGCTCTCAAGCTGCCGTGCTTTGGTCTCAGTTACAGTATCCAGCAGTACAAATCAATCATAATCCACATGAAGCTCTCAAGCTGTATTACTTTTTCCCAGCCACAGTATCCAACAGTGCAAATCAACCATAATCCACATGAAGCTCTCAAGCTGTATTACTTTTTTCCAGCAACAGTATCCAACAGTACAAATCAACCATAATCCACACTAGGCTTTCAAGCTGTATTACTTTTTCCCTGCCACCATATCCAGCAGTACAAATCAACCATAATCCACATGAAGCTCTCAATCTGTATTACTTTTCCTAGCCACAATATTCATCAGTACACAAAACTCTAATCTACATGAGGCTCTCAAGCTGTGGTACTTTGGTCTCAGCCACAGTATTGAACAGTACAAAAACATATTATCTATAAATACTTTTCAGATGTTTGGTGGCACCATAATGGCATCAGGTTCTGCAAGGCATGCAGAGTTCACAGAGAAGACAAATAATTTTGAGGTGAGTGCCTGCAAAAAATGTTATATCAGATATTTTCACATGCTAATATGTGAAATATTGCATTTGATTCCATGCTATTCAAATTTATCACATTTGTGTTATCACATTTTGGATCTGTTGTAGAAATGAAAATTGAAGGGGATATATCTCCCCCCGTGCGAAAAAAAAAAGGGTCAATTTTCTGAATATACATACACAAGAGATTTAATGAAAAAATAAGATGGGGCTTGAATATATAATGCATATTCTTCTGTTGATTTTTTTGTCTGCTTTTAGAAATAAACATGGATTCCATAGTTGCATGTCCAAGGGAGTTTGCTGCAAAGTGCCATATTTAATTTCTAGAAGAAGATGCATAAAGGAAGTTGGATGCATTCCTCCCATTTACTGCAGTGGACTAGTCACCCCTGGTCCCTGACTGTGTTTTTGTTCTTGTAACTCATCACCCATGGTCCCTGACTGTTTTTATTCTTCAAACATGATTTTTCTCCGTTTTAGAGCGGAATTCCACTTTTCTGCTGACTTGAATCAGATTTTTCTTGATATAGTCTGTTTTTTATATCATCTCTGATCCGTTTTTATAAAAACGGTCTGTCCGGTCCCATTCCGCAACGACCCTTGTAAAGTATTTATTCCGTATATTAGTTAGCACATGACTCTCGTAAAGAGTATTCAGATTGGTCAAAAGTTTAAATTCATCCAGTGAATCTTCATGTAATGGAAACCGATGGCAATGGAAAGAAGAAGCGTGCTTGCAAAAGATGGCATCCTGAGTTGTCGAGAGAGACCATGACACAAAAAGTGTAGATAAAGGTTTAAAAAACGTGTGGAAATGGGAATGGCTGGAGTGAAAAGTTGATGGAAATTTAGTTGGTCAGTTTATAAGAAAACTGAACGCTAGAGGACTGGCATTTTGTGACGTCTGCAAGAAAGATCTGAATTATGGCAATCGCAGTTGGAAGAGTTTGGAACAGCACCTACAAAAGAAACTGCATACAGAAAAATTGAAGCTCAGATGGCATCTGGAAAAAGTGCAGTTAATTACTATAAGAAGAAAGATTTCTTGCATTAGATAACAGATGTAGCCCTCTGTCAGAATATGTGCACTGCATGTCGCCAATACAAGCACCAGCTTGAAAGCAAAAAGGCTGTCCGTGAGAAGGAAAAGAAACGATTGCACATTGAGCCAAAAAAGTCAATGGTGACAAATAGGAAGGCTAAAGAAATCTTTGCCAAAGCCACAAAAGGAGCTCGACTAGCATATCAACAGATTGTGTCCAATGGAGAAAAAGACAAGTGAATGTATGGGATTATTTGTATATAGTTGATGTACTTGGGTCTTTATTTTACAGATTTGTTATGAAAAGAGAGAAGTATAATATATTTGCTGCAAAAACTGACAAATTATTGTGGCTTAATTACAATGTGAACACTGACATGCACATGAAATAGCTTCAGCATCAATAGTATTGGAGAACAAATTCATGTGACAATAAATATTGTGAAATTATTGAAGTCAAGTTTAACATTTTTGGTAAGTTTATTAGTTTTTCAAATGATTATTTTGGTTTATTTTATGATCATAAGTTGCACCAGGAGCAGTTTTTTATGCGTGTAAACTGCATTTTTGGCCGGGGGCCTTTGGCCCCCTGGACCCCCAGATCAGGGGCGCTGTCTCTTGAGACTCCATTGGGGGAGGACTCCAAACCCCCTTAAAATTTTTTCAGCTTATTGTTATGGAACACCAAAATCATGTCTGATATTTGTAACTCATCAACCCTGGTCCCTGACTGTTATTCTTGTAACTCAACCCTGGTCCCTGACTGTTTTTATTCTTGTAAGTCATTAATCCTGGTACTTGGCTGTGTTTGTATTATTGTAACTCATTACTCCTGGTACCTGACTGTGTTTTTATTCTTGTAACTCATCACCCCTGGTACCTGACTGTTTTTATTCTTGTAACTCATCAACCCTGGTACCTGACTGTGTTTTTATTCTTGTAACTCATCAACCCTGGTCCCTGACAGTTTTTATTATTGTAACTCATCACCCCTGGTAGCTGACTGTTTTTATTCTTGTAACTCATCAACCCGGTCCCTGACAGTTTTTATTCTTGTAACTCATCACCCCTGATACCTGACTGTGTTTTTATTCTTGTAACTCATCACCCCTGATACCTGACTGTGTTTTTATTCTTGTAACTCATCACCCCTGGTAGCAGACAGTTTTTATTCTTGTAACTCATCAACCCTGGTCCCTGACAGTTTTTATTATTGTAACTCATCACCCCTGATACCAGACTGTGTTTTTATTATTGTAACTCATCACCCCTGATACCTGACTGTGTTTTTATTCTTGTAACTCATCAACCCTGGTACCTGACTGTGTTTTTATTCTTGTAACTCTTCAACCCTGGTACCTGACTGTGTTTTTATTCTTGTAACTCTTCAACCCTGGTCCCTGACAGTTTTTATTATTGTAACTCATCAACCCTGATACCTGACTGTGTTTTTATTATTGTAACTCATCACCCCTGATACCTGACTGTGTTTTTATTCTTGACTGTCTTCTTATTCTCATAACTCGGCAACCCCGGTCCCTGATTGTCTTTTTATTCTTGTAATTATAGAAGGATAAGTTCATGTTGATGCATTGGTTCATAAGATTACTATGTCTCATCTGTATGGTGTTTATATACCCACTAGCAGCTGGTGCAGCCACCCTTTTGATCATGTGACATTATTGGAGTGGTATCACAAATAATAGTGTTGCAGCAGGTGTACTCTGAATGTTATACATGGACTCCACCATTGCTTGCTGCAGGGGAATCTTGATTTTGGTCCTGTCAGTCCATCCATCTGAATGTTATGAATTGTATACATGGACTCCACCACTGCTTGCTGCAGGGGAATCTTGATTTTGGTCCTGTCAGTCCATCCATCTGAATGTTATCAATTGTATCCATGGACTCCACCATTGCTTGCTGCAGGGGAATCTTGATATTGGTCCTGTCAGTCCATCCATCTGAATGTTATGAATTGTATAAATGGACTCCACCATTGCTTGCTGCAGGGGAATCTTGATTTTGGTCCTGTCAGTCCATCCATCTGTTACATCCATCTGTAAATCTTGTTTGTCCATCTGTCTGTCCCTGGAGGCTTGTTAGCAAGATGGCACAAAAAGCACTAAATGTTGATGAATGGATTTTGGATAGCAAATATGTATGTAAATGTTGATGATTTGATCAGTTTTCAGGCTGTTACAATAATTACTCAAGTTGTTTATTTTTGATTTTGTAAATTTCAAACTTAGACTTCTTGACAAAGAAATGTTGGCACAAGTAAACAAATTCCACTTCAAGTGGTCAAATAAAATTTTATTGGCATATTTGTCTTCATACGTATATATGTAGATGACCTGATTAGATTTGCAAGAAATTACAGTAATTTTTATTTTGTTAAACTTATTTGTTAACATTTTGGATATTTCTACACAAGTCCTGTTAGTACAGCTAAGCAGAAACCATCTGAGTTAGACCAATGAAACTGCATAGGCATGTTTGCATTTACGTATCAGTGACCCATTTAGATTTTCAGGTTATTTCAGCATTTTGGTAACTTCTTTCTATTTGTATCCTCATGAAATTAGAGCAGTACTTCAAATTTACAAATTTTGGTTAAGCATTTTGCATATCACTGTTTAGTCTGCATATTTGCAATGAGGGCATTCATGGTTTACAAACACAAAGCTAGGTTTGTACTAAAGTTTATAACATCTACCTACTTACCTACCTACCTAACAAAACTAAGATGGTATTTCTCTCTCACAACCCATAACAGTGTGGATTATTGTCAAGGATGTGAAAACATCATCCATTTGTTATAAAAATTTTATGCGAAATATTTATAGTAACATTAGATATTTGTATTATTCAGCATGAAGAATATTTTATTATTTTATATGTTGGCAACATATATATATATATATATATATATATATATATATATATATATATATATATATATGTGTGCATCCTTTTTTCAGTACTTTGGATGTTTTGCACTGACAGAACTAAGTCATGGTAGCAATACAAAGGCCATGAGAACCAAGGCAACCTATGACCCTCAGACACAGGTATGACTATTACACAAGATGATTTTATTGACTAATTTTAGGGTCTTCTTTGCATCCAGTGATTTACATTTTAGTGGATTGGATGAATCAAACAGTGTACTTTTTGCATATATGAATGGTTGGTGGATTTGTATATAATCAAGGTTAACTTAAGGGTTATTACTGTACATCGGAGCTGGGTTTGCCTTTGTGATGGATTTAACTAAGATACAAATCTACTGAGTATATATTGTTTTCCTTTATTTCCAGGTATTACTGAGTTTGCTTTAGCAAGCTTTGTGGATGAATCTAACAAAAGTACAAAGCCACTGAATGTATTTATTCCTTTATTTCCATATATGACTGAGTTTGCTTTAGAAACAGCTTTGATATAAAGTAATCCTTTTGTGCGTATGTCCATCCTTTCCTCCGTCTCTCCATCTTTCTATTTGGAATACAATCTCTTTAGTAATTTAGTCCCACAGTTTTTGTCGGATTGACATAAAACTTGGTTTTTGATGTATATATTAAGATTTCATTTTATGCTCTGTGATTTTTGTTAGAGTTATTGCCCTTTTTGTACTGTTGCTTAATGAACTATTTGACATAATCTTGTTAGCACAACTAGTTACACAGTTTTTGATGGGTTACCATAAAATAGGACTAAATGTTACGGTCAGCACATGAAGATGTGCATGTCATCAAATCACTGTGTTCCTGCAGTTTATGTAGGAGTTATGGCCCTTTTTAACTTGCAGCTGACAGAATTGTAATGTGATTGACTTATTAGAGTTATTTCTTTTGTAGTTGAATACAGCATATGACACAGATTTCAGTTGATTCTATGAAACTCTGTACATGTAATGGTCATCATTTCAAAAGGCGCATATAGACAGATCACCTTGATCTTTCAGTTTTATGCTAGAGCTGTTGCCCTTGCAACTAAATGCAGTGTATGATAGACCAGAAGAGCTTATTGGACAGCCTGATGTCTGTCATCATTCATCCATCTGTTGATTAGCACCAGTTTGTTACCACTATGCTTCTAAAGTACTTGGTGGATTGCCATGAAACTTTGCACACACATTCATCCCATGGTCTGTTTGGTCTTAAATCAAAATAGTCCTGCTCAGGTATCCAATATGGACACCACAGTAGATAGCTTGAAATCTTGTTATCACTACTCCTGAATTGATGGTCATATCAAAATGGGGTTTTCACTAAAAGACTTATCATAATGTCTGTTTGGTCTTACATGAAAAAAGTGCTGTCCTGATATCCAATATGGTTGCTGTAGCAGCCATCTGTTGTGACCACTACTCCTGATTAGATGACTGTTTTTATGTGGGATATCACAGCTATCTTCAAAATACTGTTACTGCTACTCCTAATAAATATAAAGGCATAAAGACATACTGGCATAGGGTTTCCGCCTAAAGATTTCTTTTAATTCTTTTTACACTGAAGCTATTTTACTCTGTCGCCCAAGCCACTTTCTCATCCATTCACAATGTACTTGTGTGATGCTGTATGTACAGGGCATCAGTGTTAGTCATGTTTGGGCCTCCCAAAGAGATTTTTATTGTGCAAGATAAATATTTCTGATTTCCTGTGCATTGTATAGGTAGATAAAACAGGTTTATATTAGATCTATTTTTTTGTGTTTTAATGAACCTTCAGGACACAGGCTTGTTTGACTATCCCTCTGTATAAGGTTCTCAGATTTATAATACAGGTTACTTTTATAGGTCTCATTAACTCTGTCATAAAGAGAAGGTGTACAGTCAGGGCAAGGTCATTTTATTACCCTGAAAACTTGAACAACCAAGTTGCAAACTTTGACATTATACATTTGCCATCAGCACTGAAAATTTTTAATGTTCTTCTGAATGCTTATTGCATTAATGTGCGTTAGTACTAGTGGAGGGAACCGTATTAACTCTGCTGAGAAAGCATTGGATTTCTAATTCAAGGGTTTTGGGTTCATTACCCACCTAGGTCAACCCAAACCGGCTGCCACATTATGTACTTGAGAAGGGCACATAGCTTCCATTTCCAGTGGATGATATAGCCAAATAAAATGTTCAAGGTGCCATTAAAAATGTCCCAACCAAATGTCTTGTCACCTTAATGTAGGTGAAGTTTTAACTTAATTATTTTGATAAGTTGTCATAATAACTTTTAAAATTATCAAATTGTCTTATTCCTGTGCATTTAGACATGGAACTGAATGTACCTTTGAATATTTGTACATAAACGCATGCCTAAAAAGGAATAAAAAACAGGACCCATAGGGAGACATGGAATTTGTCTAGATTACTGATAATTTTTGTTGACCCTGCATTAATAGGAGCTTGACAAAGCAAACATTTTTAAATCTGTACTTCTCTATGCCTGTCTACATCCTATGTTAATGCCAGTGTTAAAGTTGTTTACATTAAGGTCAATGTTAAAGTGTTTTAGATTAAGGTCAGGGTTAAAGTGTTTTAGATTAAGGTCAAGGTTAAAGTGTTTTAGATTAAGGTCAAGGTTAAAGTGTTTTAGATTAAGGTCAAGGTTAAAGTGTTTTAGATAGAGGTCAGTGCTAAAGTGTTTTAGATTAAGGTCAGTGTGAAAGTGTGTTAGATTATGATCAATGTTAAAGTGTTTTAGAATATGGTCCATGTTAAAGTGTTTTAGATTGAGGTCAGTGTTAAAGTACTTTAGATTAAGGTCAATGTTAAAGTGTGTTAGATTATGATCAATGTTAAAGTGTTTCAGATTAAGGTCAGTGTTAAAGTGTTTTAGATTGAGGTCAATGTTAAAGTATTTTAGATTGAGGTCAATGTTAAAGTGTTTTAGATTTAGGTCAATGTTAAAGTGTTTTAGATTGAGGTCAATGTTAAAGTGTTTTAGATTGAGTTCAATGTTAAAGTGTTTTAGATTGAGGTCAATGTTAAAGTATTTTAGATTGAGGTCAATGTTAAAGTGTTTTAGATTTAGGTCAATGTTAAAGTGTTTTAGATTAAGGTCAGTGTTAAAGTGTGCTAGATTATGATCAATGTTAAAGTGTTTCAGATTAAGGTCAGTGTTAAAGTGTTTTAGATTAAGATCAGTGTTAAAGTGTGTTAGATTAAGATCAGTGTTAAAGTGTATTAGATTAAGATCAGTGTTAAAGTGGTTTAGATTAAGGTCAATGTTAAAGTGTTTTAGATTGAGGTCAATGTTAAAGTGTTTCAGATTAAGGTCAGTGTTAATGTGTTTTAGATTAAGGTCAGTGTTAAAGTGTGTTAGATTAAGAACAGTGTTAAAGTGTTTTAGATTAAGGTCAGTGTTAAAGTGTTTCAGATCAAGGTCAGTGTTAAAGTGTGTTAGATTAAGATCAGTGTTAAAGTGTGTTAGATTAAGATCAGTGTTAAAGTGTGTTAGATTAAGGTCAGTGTTAAAGTGTTTCAGATTAAGGTCAGTGTTAAAGTGTGTTAGATTAAGATCAGTGTTAAAGTGTATTAGATTAAGATCAGTGTTATAGTGTGTTAGATTAAGGTCAGTGTTAAAGTGTTTCAGATTAAGGTCAGTGTTAAAGTGTTTTAGATTAAGGTCAAGGTTAAAGTGTTTTAGATTAAGGTCAATGTTAAATTGTTTTAGATTAAGCTTGAAGTTAAAGGGTTTTAGTTTAAGGTCAGTGTTGAAGTGTTATAGATTAAAATCAGTGATAAAGTGTCCTAGATTAAGGTCAGTGTTCAAGTTGTTTACATTAAGGGCAATGTTGAAAGTTGTTTAAGTTAAGGTCAGTATTAAAGTTGTTTAGATTAAGGTCAATATTATAGTTTTAAACTTTCTAGCTAAATAAAAGGCAGGATCAATGGGAGGGGTGTGTGCCTTGTATGGAAATAAAGCGTGTATCTGGGGAACATTCAGTTACTTTGTATTGGCAATTATTACAGATAACCTACATTTGGATAATCAGTATTTTACATTTAGTAATTTTGTGGCTTTACATGTGAAAATAAACTTACAATACTTTTAGTTATCTTCCAGAACTTCAATTTTCAGGAGTTTGTTCTAACAACCCCAGACTTTGAGGCCACAAAAATTTGGGTAGGAAACTTAGGGAAGACTGCTACCCATGCTATAGTTTATGCCCAGCTATACACTCCAGATGGACAATGTCATGGTCTGCATTCTTTTATTGTGCCTGTCAGGGACCCAAGATCCCTAAAGACTCTGCCTGGTGTTATGGTTGGGGATATGGGAGAAAAGCTAGGCCAAAATGGTCTTGATAATGGGTAAGAGTCATTTAAATAAGGAACCTGTCTGATAACATTTATAATCAGTTGATTCATGCTTAGCAATACATTTGCATATGAAAGCCAGAGGCTGTGGGAGTTAAGTTTCTTGTCAAGACTCACATCATAGTATCTGAAACAGACTGTTCTGAGTAGAATTTATGACTCCTGTAAACTAGCCATTTAGTCACTAAAACTTCAATTTACATTTACAAAAATGTTTTGTGTAATTCTCCATCTTCTCATAAATTGTTGCAGAAAAAATCCTAAGCAAAACACATTGTCTTTTCACCAATAAAATGTAAAATATATGTTGATGTGGCCACAGTATTGGGTGATTTTTTTTCTTTACAATAATTCTGACAAGAAACATTATAGTTTACAGGTTAAAGGTTGCCCAAAGATGAAAGGTCCAGGTCATATGATACATTAAGCTGAGACTGACCATCAGTAATTGATTGACTGACCATCAGTAATTGATTGACTGACCATCAGTAATTGATTGATTTTCAGTATTTTCCTTTTAATACCTAGGACATCAGTCTAATACATTTAAAAAAAAAATAATAGGGTGGGTTTAAAATCAGGCGTATAATTAGCAAACATTTGGCAGATATTTGAAACCATTAGGGGTGAGCTTATGTGTAAGCAGGGGACAAATTTAGTATTAATTGGACATCAGAGTACTGTGACTTAAATATTTTTTATAGTGTGACAAATTTTTGGAATTTGTTGCTGTTTCAAAGCATGAAATCAGTGACCCAATGAAAAAATGATCCATCGGTGGAAGCAATAGGATCCCTACCCTAATCCATAAGGCATGGCATGGCACGTATTATGATGCTGTTTGTCAATAGGATCCCTACCCTAATCCATAAGGCAGGGCATGTCATGTGTTAAAATGCTGTTTGTCAATAGGATCCTTACCCTAATCCATAAAGCAGGGCACTTCATGTATTATGATGCTTTTTGTCAATAGGATCCCTACCCTAATCTAAAAGGCAGGGCATGTCATGTGTTATGATGCTGTTTGTCAATAGGAACACTACCCTAATCCATAAGGCAATTATACATGTCATGTTTTATGATGCTGTTTGTCAATCTGTGTAGATGTTTCATTTCCACACATTAAAATTAGTTATCTATCACCCACAATTACCAAACTATTTGGATACATTTCTGTTTGGGAAAGGCAGAAGCCTAAAAAATTGGGGTAAAAAAGTCATAGGTCAAGGTTATTCACAGAAGGAAGACATGTGGATTCCAAACAATAACTTTTGTTCTGCATCACAGACATGGATGGCTTGCATTTGGAGTTAGATAAAAACCTGTTTATTGTTTGGGTTAAAAAGGTCAAGGTCATAATCACTGTGACTAAAAGAAGCAACCTGGTCGCAACAAAATAACTTTGAGCCCTACTTTTTTTCTACTTTTTGGTATCACACTCATTATTTTTCCTACTTCTTGCCAAACTACCCTACTATCACAGTTTATTTTCTTCAATTTTGTGTTGAAAATTGATTACATGCTGCATCATGAACATTCATAGCAAAGCGAATTCAGATATGGTCTCTGAGTTGTGAAAGTGTGTGTTTATGAAGATAGAGGCAACCTGTTAGTTTAAAGAGACAGCTGGTGTTTGAGTAAGAACATGCTTCTGTTCAAGTTTTTGAAGGTATGTCAAGGAAAGGTTTTAATTTTTAGTCATTTACATCAATTTCATACTATTTTACTTTGTCCCAGGTTGATTGTGGCATCAGTGGGTTAAATTTACATCAATTTCATACTATTTTACTTTGTCCCAGGTTGATTGTGGCATCAGTGGGTTAAATTTACATCAATTTCATACTATTTTACTTTGTCCCAGGTTGATTGTGGCATCAATGGGTTAAATTTACATCAATTTCATACTATTTTACTTTGTCCCAGGTTGATTGTGGCATCAGTGGGTTAAATTTACATCAATTTCATACTATTTTACTTTGTCCCAGGTTGATTGTGGCATCAGTGGGTTAAATTTACATCAATTTCATACTATTTTACTTTGTCCCAGGTTGATTGTGGCATCAGTGGGTTAAATTTACATCAATTTCATACTATTTTACTTTGTCCCAGGTTGATTGTGGCATCAGTGGGTTAAATTTACATCAATTTCATACTATTTTACTTTGTCCCAGGTTGATTGTGGCATCAGTGGGTTAAATTTACATCAATTTCATACTATTTTACTTTGTCCCAGGTTGATTGTGGCATCAGTGGGTTAAATTTACATCAATTTCATACTATTTCACTTTGTCCCAGGTTGATTGTGGCATCAGTGGGTTAAATTTACATCAATTTCATACTATTTTACTTTGTCCCGTGTTGATTGTGGCATCAATGGGTTAAAGATCAAAGTGACCATGGCTGAAAAAAGAAAGTTGTTTCTGTCCCCAAAATTTTCATTCTTGACTGTTTACCTTTACCAAAGTTTGGATGGCTTACAAATAAAGCCATTTGATTTCATGTCAAATCCTCAGAGGTCAAGGTCACTGTGACTGAAAGGAGAAAAATCATTTTTATACACCTACCATTATAATTTTTTTATTCAATTTATCTGTCTGATACCAATCAGGTTTCTGCACAATAACTTTAGTTGTCCCCAATCTACAGTTCCAAACATTGTGGATGGCTTGCACTTAGGGTAAAGATGAACTCTTTTGACTTTGGGCTCAAAGTGCAGATGTCAAGGGCACTGTTAATGCAAGAAGAAAATTGTTCTGCACAATAAATTGACTTTTCCACCATCTACAGTGAGCTTTTTGGATGGCTTGCTTTTAGAGAATCCAGGTAGCAGTCAGGTAATAAAATGTCAATTGATGAATAAGTTTTGTGCATTTTATATATCCTTAATGCTTTTTTTTCTTTAAAATCAGTAGGGGGGTACAAACAAGTGGGAGGGTGTTCAAATACTGTTGAATGCTCATCAATCATTGTTTCAAGGCTTTTCTCATGACATAGTAGAAAACAACTCAATCATTGTTTCAAGGCTTTTATCATGACACAGTAGAAAACAACTCAATCATTGTATCGAGGATTTTATCATGACACAGTAGAAAACAACTCAATCATTGTTTCAAGGATTTTATCATGACATAGTAGAAAACAACTCATTGTTTCAAGGCTTTTATCATGACATAGTAGAAAACAACTCAATCATTGTATCAAGGATTTTATCATGTACATGTTAACAACCAAAGGAATCAGCTTAATGGCTCTATTATATCAATAACTAGGTTGAATTCTAGCCCATGTTTTCAAAAATAAAAATAATTTCTCTTTGTTCGCACTTATGAAACACTCCCCTTTGTACAGCAAATCACTAAAAATTTGTTATTTTTTTTATAATTCATCGACACTCACTATGCAGTATTTTCAGGTAGGATAAGTATTTAAAAATAATAAGCAGTTGAGCAAGAACTTAAAAAAAATAGTAAGTTTAAATAATACCTTTTGGAAAGAACAACAATCCTTATAAAATATCCATCCATATATCAGCAGTTGTGATAAAAAATTTAGTACTGTGTGGAAAAATCTGTACTGTGTGGAAAAATTTGTACTGTGTGGAAAAATTGGCATAATGTGGACAAATCAGTTTAGGTGTTTAGCCAAAGATATTTTTCTGTCTTCCTTTTAGGTTCATGTCCTTCAATAACCTAAGGATTCCAAGAGAATATTTATTGAACAAGACAGGGGATGTAACTTCAGAGGGAAAGTACGTCACACCCTATAAGGTAGGTCTGCACACTTTCTCATATTGTCTAAGTTAGTCTTATGACAGAACCTTAGATTTCTCAAGGATTATGAAACTGAAAGGAAGCTTTCTTATATCAAAGAGACATTTCTAACAATTACTTTTGTTGTTTTCCCCCAGCTTATCTTTTTAATGCTTTGAGCTGATTAGCTTAAACTTTAGGAAAATGAACTTTTTATGACAATGCAGTTTTCTTAAATGTAAATTTAATTTATGGAGAGAAAAAATTCTGTATTTACAGAGGTTTTGCGTTTTAGCAGTCTTGAAAATAATAATCTCTTGCTTTCTTTCCTGAGGTTGACAATTTTTCTGATGCGCAGGATGCCATACAGTTTCACAAATGTTTTACATTAGCCAACAATATATTATAGAACATTGAGCTACCACACAGTGGTCTGCATTTATATCATTTTAAACAGCAATATATCATAGAATATTGAGCTACCACACAATGTACTGCATTTATATCATTTTAGACAGCAATATATCATTGAATATTGAGCTACCACACAGTGTACTCAATTTATATCATTTTAAAGAGCAATATGTCATAGAATACGGACCTACCACACAGTGTATTCCATTTATATTATTTTAAACCGAAATATAATATTGAGCTACCACATGGTGTACTCAGTTTATATTATTTTAAACAGAAATATACAATAGAATATTGAGTTACCACACAGTGTACTCAATTTATATTATTTTAAGAAGCAATATACAATAGAATATTGAGCTACCACACAGTGTACTCAATTTATATCATTATAAACAGAAATATACAATAGAATAGTGAGCTACCACACAGTGTACTCAATTTATATTATTTTAAACAGCAATATACAATAGAATATTGAGCTACCACACTGTGTACTCAATTTATATTATTTTAAGCTGCAATATACAATAGAATAGTGAGCTACCACACAGTGTACTCAATTTATATTATTTTAAACAGAAATATACAATAGAATATTGAGCTACCACACTGTGTACTCAATTTATATTATTTTAAACAGAAATATTCAATAGAATAGTGAGCTACCACACAGTGTACTCAATTTATATCATTTTAAACAGTGTACTCAATTTATATTATTTTAAACAGAAATATACAATAGAATATTGAGCTACCACACAGTGTACTCAGTTTATATCATTTTAAACAGTGTACTCAATTTATATCATTTTAAACAGAAATATACAATAGAATATTGAGCTACCACACAGTGTACTCAGTTTGTATCATTTTAAACAGTGTACTCAATTTATATTATTTTAAACAGAAATATACAATAGAATATTGAGCTACCACACATTGTACTCAATTTATATCATTTTAAACAGAAATATTCAATAGAATAGTGAGCTACCACACAGTGTACTCAATTTATATTATTTTAAACAGAAATATTCAATAGAATATTGAGCTACCACACAGTGTACTCAATTTATATTATTTTAAACCTTATTAAATTAGTTTGATTGATTTGTTTTAAGAAGTTTGCAGTTTTGTTTTTATGTTGCTATGTACATTACTTTCATGTCCAGTGTAATATGACTTTTAACATGATGATATTCCTTACCACTGAAAAAGAAATAAAATATTCAAACTTCATCAGTTAGAAAGATTGATGATTAAAGTCAGTATCAAAATAAGCTAAACACAGATTACTTAGTTCACATAAACATTTGCTCTAAAATTGGTTGAAAGTATTGTTATATGTTGTCAATACAGAATGATTAAAAGAAAAACCCATAGATGATGCATTTGTGCAGTTTATGTACAAATTTTATGAACATTTAACACCTACTAGTATAACGCAATTCTTTTTGGTGCCTTCAGTGTCTTTAAGGAAACAAAGATGTATGTATTAACATTTAACATCATATTGTTATGAACTGTAGGAAGATGTACTGTTCCAAAGGAATGCAAACTTGAAGCACTACAAAATAAAACATAAAATTTAAGGATGTTAAAATCATATAGATGAAATAAAAGACAAAGTAAAGAACATGAAATCCTTAAATAAGGAAGCATGAATGTAAATATATAATAAGTTGTAGTTTTGAGGCACAGCAGCAATTTGAAGATTATATTGTGCTGCAGCAATTTTAGGATTCACTGCAATAGCTGATTGGGGCTAATCCATTTGTGGGAATTGAACCAGAAATAATCAGAGTAGAAGAAGAATTTCTATGAACATTATTTACCATATTCTCTTTATGAATAAATGAATGAATAAACAAATTTTTCAGGATCCAAGTAAAAGATTTGGGGCCTCATTGGGAGCTCTATCTGGTGGTAGAGTTGGTATAACTGGAATGTCTACCTGTAATCTAAAGCTTTGTGTTACCATAGCAATCAGATACTCAGCTGTGCGAAAGCAGTTTGGACCCACAGATGGACCAGAGCTTCCTGTTATTGAATATCAACTCCAGGTAATGAGATTTGAGCAAAATCATAAAGATGATGAAGCAGTAAATGTTTATGTTATATCTTACATATATTATCCAGGATATAGTTTATCAGTACTTTCCAGTTTTTTTATGAAAATAAATACTACTGGTATTCTATGGAAATTATGTAAAGTTAGTCCAGGATTTCTATAGTAAACTGAAAATTCTGAGGTATATGAGAAAGTTTTTGCTGGATTTATCTTCATTTTTTTTCTGCATAGAATTCACAATCAGCCCCCAATTTAAAGAATTGTTTACCAATATTAGATTATAAGTGGATTATGTGGAGGTACTTTTGTCTGTGATTTGAAGTCCATTAAACCATATTTAATTGCAGTAGTACATTACTTGCTACTATTGCAGCACTTATAGTTTCCAGGATGCCAGATTTCCAGTTCAAGCTATATATTCCTTTCAATTAGTAATCGGAGGTCCAGAATTGAAAAGAACATTACCCTGCTTCCTTAGCCTTGCCCCCATACAGAATATCGAATTTTGCTGGGACTTTTGTGCGCGTACATGTTTGTTAAGTCACTTACTGAAATTTGCCTTCATTGTGGTTTGTTAAATGCCTTTGGAGCCAATGATATATCTTTTTGTGTCATCTTAGTATTTTTCCCCACAGTCCTTGCATTATTTAAGGCAGTAGTGTGTTACCAGTGACTAGACACCAAGTGCCAGTCACCAGGTCAAAGCCTTTGAACAACCAGAAATGGGCTTTGATAGTCAGTCTGGGAACATGGATTGGGTTGATACCCTTCTTGTCTCAGTTAATTCTATGCTCCCATTGAATCCCATTGGAACTTGTGAACCTCTCTAACCAGGTACTGAGTCTTCTTTCCCATTGACAGCATTGATGTACCAGCCATTGTTTCAAAGTATGGCAGACATGACAGGCCTGGGACCTGCTCCATCACTTCCAGTCTTGTCCAACTAAAGGATGTGGCCACCACACTAATTCAGGACTGTTGAGAAATCATCATTGATTCCATTTGCCTTGGAGGACAGCTATTAGGGTTAGTTTGAATACCCCCAGTGATGCTGCCTTAGAGACATCTAAGGTCTTGTTGGACCAGAGGCAAGAAACACTTTGATAAATGATAACTTTAGGTGGAGATGCTATTCAGAGGTCTCATCTCCTCTTTAGCATAGCAGGGTTTGAGGCACCAGCAAAACTGATCCCTAACTGCAATTTCAGGCCCATTGAAACCTGCCAAATATGAGTGCACACCCTCACCAACCACAGGGACCTCTTCACAAGTCCTTCAAGTTCCCCAACACCTAATCATACAGCCCAAGTTTAGAACTCCATCCTGGCCATCTTGTGTTAGATGAGATGGTCCAGGAGCCAAGGGAAGAAGTTTGGACTCCCTTCCCTAAGGAGGGATGTAGTCACCCCTAGGGGGTTGCATCTTTTCCCGCAGTGTCTTCCTCTTCGCAGCACCCAAATAGATGCTCTACTAGCCCTCTTTTCAGAGCTTTGGTCAAGCGCTAGAAATAATTTGTGGGTCCATTCCAGTTGAAAGGAGAGTGCTAACATCATTTCTGAGAATATCCTCTTTGTTATGGACCTCCATTTTCCTTCATCAGTCTGAACTGGTTTCTGAAGGTTTTCTAGTAGAGATCTTTTGGTGTTTAACCCATTTTATCCTGAATATGACTACGGGCTTAATACCTCATTCTATCCTGAATATTCCTGTGGTCGTAGTATCCCATTTTATCCTGAGTACAATTACGGTCGTACTCTACTACGTATGTGTATAGTGTCTCTAGAAACACGTGTTATACATCACACATATATGTGTACTTCTTCACCAACACAGGAAATGGTTAAAGCACGCATGCGCTTTGAAATTTTAAATAAAAACGTGGTTGGAAAAGAAATTGTTGGCTTGAAAATCGATCGATAAAATGATGGACAACAACTCAGATGTAAACATGGATGTTGATAGCAAGGGTAGCGACATTGAAGTTGATGATTTGGATGATTCTGATGATAATATTGACTTAAATGATGGGTTGGAATTGAATCAAGTTGATGAAAGAGATTATGCATGGCTTCATGCACTTTTTGACAGTGATTCGGAGAATGAAGCTGACTTTGAAGGCTTTCAAGAGGATTGGGTCCGGGATGATTTTTCACCTCGGTTGCAGCCACGATTTATTATATTGTTATTACTGACATAGTGATGATGTGGACTTCAAAATTTGAACAAAAATTGTACTGATTAATTACCTTTATCTTACTGAAAGATTTCTAGGATTAATTTGTGACAAGGTTTGATGAGAAACTGCACGCTGAAGTACATGTTCTAGAATGTGAAGTAAACAAATTGTTCCAGGTGTTTTGTTGTCCAATTTTAGTAAAATTATTATAACTTTTGAACTAACAGTGCTAGAAACTTCAAATTTGGACCAAAATACTAGAAATAGAATTATCTTTATTTTATTCACATAATATTTGAGCATTTCATTCATCTTCATAAACAAAAGATTCACTGAACATCATGGTAAGTTTTTAATTTGTTTTTTTTTTTTCTTTCAAGCCATATTTCAAAATACAGTTGTGAGCATGTACATTGGTAAATGATAACAAAATATATATCACTGTGTTGCAAATTTTATTATCTTTTCAGAGATACATAGTTTTATATACTTTAAAAAAGAAATAACAATGTTACAACATTTTTAGTAAACATGGTGAAGGTCATCACAATTTCTGCTGCTGCTGCTGTATGATGCTCCGTTTTACCACAATGTATTTAGAATTGCTTCTCAGGGATCAGGCACTGCAGTTGAAATTGGTAAACAGGATAAAATTGGTTAAGAAAGGCAATGTTTTGACTGATCAATTTTTATGCCCAAATCAGATTTCTTTGGGAACAAAGCTACAGGCTGGAGTTTTGGATGTCAAAATACACTATGACTGAGTGATCTCCATAGATGTATATGAAACATACATTCACATCCCATCTTCCAGCCTCACACAAAATTGTTCTTGGAGGTATTTTAATTTCAGGCTCTTCTATTCAGCCTTACCATAGCCACAAGATCTTTTACGAGGGTGATGATGGGTTACACTTGCTCCCTTGAAGTCTTTAGAGGTCCCGATCCATTTTTGATGACTGGTTGATCCACACTGTCCTCAAAGAATTCCTCATGAAGGAATTATTCCTTCGTTGGTCAGTGGTATTTTGTCTGGGTCTAAACCCAAACCTAGATAAGTTGGATCTCATCTTTGTGTATGTTGAATTTCACCAGACAGGACCATGCAGATTCTCTCTCTTACAGAGGGACTTATGACCAAGACTTCATTGACAGCTCACCTTCTCTTCTAGGAATTCTGAATGCAGATGTGATCTAGTACCCCTAGGGAAACTTCACTTGTGCCCTCTCCAGTTCTGCTTCTTGCAAAACGAAGCTGCACATGAACCTAAGTTGGTGGCTTGATCATGATCAGTTCCTGACTGGAGTTCTGATTCACAGACCTGAACCCTGTTTAGGATTTGGTGCTCACCTGGAGCCAGAGTTGGTCATTTTTCATGGACAGTATTCTTGGGAAGAAGAGACCCTTCATGTAAACAATCTATATATGCCAGCATTATTCCTTTGTCTACAGGAGTGCATCCACCTTATAAGGTGTCATTGTGTTATGGTTGCCACAGATATCATGTCAGTAGTAGCATACCTCAGGCATTGTGTCAGTAGTAGCATACCTCAGATATTGTGTCAGTAACAGCATACCTCAGACATCGTGTCTGTAGTAGCATACCTCAGACATCATGTCAGTAGTAGCATACCTCAGACATTGTGTCAGTAATAGCATACCTCAGACGTCGTGTCTGTAGTAGCATACCTCAGACATCATGTCAGTAGTAGCATGCCTCAGACATTGTGTCAGTAGTAGCATACCTCAGACATTGTGTCAGTAGTAGCATACCTCAGGCATCATGTCAGTAGTAGCATACCTCAGGCATCATGTCTGTAATAGCATATCTCAGACATCGTGTCTGTAGTAGCATACCTCAGATATGGTGTCAGTAGTAGCCTACCTCAGGCATAAGTCAGATACACATGTTCATTCATGTTGGAAGTCTGGAACTTCCTCCTATGGGCAGTCATGTAGGAGATCAATTTCATAGTCTGCCTTATTCTGGAATAAAGGAATATCCTAGCACATATGGGGAGAACATTAGTATTGCATAACTAAAAATTAGCATTACTCCTAGCAAAACCTACAAAATATTTTCAAACTGTAAACTTCCATTTTTGTGCCAGAATTATGGTAATAATGTCGTGTAGAGTAGCATGTTGGAGAGACAACTGTATATTATTGACAGGTCGTCCAACATGTTTATTTTCAAAAGACAACTGTATATTATTGACAGGTCGTCCAACATGTTTATTTTCAAAAGACAACTGTATATTATTGACAGGTCTTCAAACATGTTTATTTTTAAAAGACAACTGTATATTATTGACAGGTCATCCAACATGTTTATTTTCAAAAGACAACTGTATATTAATCACAGGTCGTCCAACGTGTTTATTTTCAAAAGACAACTGTATATTATTGACAGGTCTTCAAACATGTTTATTTTCAAAAGACAACTGTATATTATTGACAGGTCTTC